>JANSTQ010149777.1:0-22253 GCA_026167885.1 Bergia puertoricense
GGGTTCGATTCCCGCCGGGGTCAGAGATTTTTTCTCTTTCTCCGTGTGGGCCCATTTCCTTTCTAGGACTATCGCTCAGAAGGAATTACTTGGGATATCTGTACAACACTTTAACTTAACACATTTAAAAATAAATATATCTGATTATTAGTGCTGAGTGGCCGAACCTTAATGGTTACCCCCTTACTGTTTGTTTAATGTTTTGATTTTCATTGTAAATCAAGCTAATTAAGAGGTGTTCAAAACTTTGGAAGTACAGTTGGTTGCATCAATGAATGATTGTGCAAAATTTGAACATGCACCGCGTTAGGGTTGTCGAAATAAGCTGGCAGCTGGCAAATTTGACCACCTAATTTTGATGCCAGCTAGAAACTTTGCTTACTAATGTAATATGCATGTTTTGTTTGCAAACTTGCACAGACTTCCACAGGTGGGCCTTCTACTTCAAAACATAATGACAACCTTGAATATGTAGGTTGATGAAGTTTTTCTATCCACCCTGAATGTGGCTGGTCAGTGGTAATAAGGTTACTCGTACATCACCTTTGAAATCTTAATAAGTAATTACATGTGTAAAGCAAACCGAGACTGTGTGGTTTCTGAGTGGCTTATAAGGTCAAATTTAGGGTCTGTTTTGCATTGTTTTTAAAAGATTTCAAATGTGACCATTCATGCTTAGTGACCTATCAATCAGAGTAATGTCCTATTTTATTATTACTAAAACATGAAGCACTATATCAGTTCTACTGACCATACTACCACATGTAATTACATGTACTTATATGTAGTTGTGATTGTAAATAATTATGAAACTATTGTGGTCCTTGGTATCAGTCTCTGAATGTGTTTCTCTGATATTTTCCAGGGTGGCAGCCATTCATGCCCGTGCCTGGGGATATTTACTGGCTGTATGCTGTGGAAGGAGGTTTCTATTTACACTCAATATATGCCACTCTGTTCATGGACTTATGGAGGAGAGACTCCGTTGCAATGATCATTCATCATGCTCTTACTATCGCTTTGATAGGATTCTCTTACGGTGTCAGGTAATTATAACGGTATCATTGACTTGATAAAGCTTTGTAAGTATTCAAACACAAGATTCTAAACAAAATCAGAAATTGTTTGCCAAATACGTGAACAAGCTTAATGTACATGTACATATGTGTATACATGTATGATAAGGAATCTCCCATGTTTTATTTTGTTTGGTAGTACCCAGACCCAGACCTAACCAGGGTCTTTCTCTCAGGAGAGGAAGGAGCCTGGAACGAGGTTGAAGAGTTTGGTGCAAAACCGGCCTAAGTGACGATTTGGGACCAAAAAATAAAAATTCGAAATTATCGAATTTTTTTTTTGCACCAAACATCTCTTCTACTCATAAAAAATGCCCCCCGGTATTTTTTTCCACGAAAACATTCTTCAAAGCGTATTTGCTGTAGTTTTATTTTCTTCCCCACCCTTTCCCCCTCTCGCGTTGCGCTGTCTAGGTTCATGAAGCCTGACTGACACGTGTGTTCAGGCAAGCGTGCAATACAATGACTGGATAGATGAACAATCAAACAGAACACGATATCGAGTACGTGATAATAACAAAGTCACGCAGCTTGCTACAGTGTGCCCCGGGAAAAAAATGACAAGGGGTTGCCCCCATCCTAAACTTTTCCACAAAAAAAACTAAGTCCAAATGGGGCTTGACTCTTTCAAACAATTCCAGCACCGCTGCAGAGTAAATGGTGTAAGACTTTCAAATCTGCCGTCAAATCCCATGAGAACTCTTCCCTTTCAGTGATTCCGTCATATTCGAGTGTCCCGCCAATGGCCACCGAGTGATGGGAGTTTTTCATCGAAAGTGAATTGTAAACACTTGTTTCTTTGAGCATCTACAAGTTCTGCGATTACAAGACTTCATGATGTCTTCACTTGGGCTGTTTTGTACCGAGCTCTTCATATATACATGTAGTTACTGCTGAAACTACAGTTGAACTGAGTGAAAACAAGATTCGCAAACATAAAAATTGACCAAGGCCCTGTTGTATGCTGCAATGTTTCATGAAACGTGCCTTGCAGTGACCTAGCATTGCGAGACAAGTTGCGTGAGACAGGACCTTAATGCATGCCATGTGTTGTCGGCCCATTTTCGAACACTTTCAAAAGTTTAATCATAGCACTAGTGAAGTATGATTCAAAGTGGGCAAACTTTTGTATATACATGTAAAATGACTAAAAGTATAGCGCATTTTTGACCTTTTTTCAAAAAAAGATTTTGTTTGCATGTTTTTTGAAATAAATAAATAAAATAGAAAATGTTATGTTTATTGCCGTTAAATTACGCATAAAAAAGCTCGTAGTAAACATATGAAAAAGAACAACCAGTGTTTGCCAATTAAATGGTTGATTTGGATACAGTCGTTATTCGAATGCGAGGTCTTTCGAAAGAGATACGAAATTTGAATTGCATCGGAAAGTATTCGCAACAGAAAAACTTTCAGTTAATTTTATGATGCAACAATTAAATGTCACAGGTGGTTCTTTCTTTCCAGAAAATATCCAAAAGATGTCTTACTCCTGAAACGCATGAGAGCTGATAAACAATTTCTACAAAATTCCGGCAAAAACTCGCGTGTCGCTTAAAAACTTTCCTTTCTGCACTTTAGTCGTATGCAGCAGTCGTTCAAGCACTACAAGGCTCTTATTTGCAGAGAAAAGATTCGAATCGTCCGCGAAAAGATGAAAATCTAATACCCTAGAGGAATTCTGGAAGTCATATATATATAGCAAAAACAGAAGTGGCCCCAAGACTGATCCGTGAGGAACACCGCGGGAAATTACACTCGTTGTTGATTTCACATTGCCTAGGGAGACAAACTGTTGCCTGTTTTGGAAATAAGATTCAAACCATGCTTTTGCCACTCGTCTGATGACGTAACTCTCTAGTTTTTGTAAAAGTATTTTATGTTTAACTATGTTGAAAGCTTTAGATAAGTCAAGGAAAATTCCGCATGTGGCCATCATCAATAGCTTTTTGTATTTTGTCTGTAATAGAAAGAATTGCCATCACAGTAGAATGGTTTTGTCTAAATGCGATTTGCTTGTTGTACATTATGTTGTGTCTTACAATAAAGTTCATCAATATTTTGAACATCAGTTTTTCTAGAATACGGTTAAACACTGACAGTAACAAGATTGGACGGTAGTTATTGAGACTGATTTGAGATCCATTCTTGAATATGGGTATGCCCTGGCTAATTTGAAGCAATCTGGGACAATACCCTTGGTTAGAGAAAAGTTAAAGATTGTTTCTAGAGGTGTTGATATAATACCTCTGATCAATTTCAGAACTTTTGTTGGTATGCTGAAGGGACCAGTGGCTTTAGCAGAATTTAGTTTACTAATTTCCGATTCTTCAATCTCGTCACTTGTAGTAGTATTTAGATAGATACTTTCTTTCTGCGCGGGAGGCATAGAGGTCATTGGGGATGTATTTCCAGAGGGAATTGACGAGGCTAAGTTTTGTCCAGTGTTTGCGAAGAAATTGGACTACGAGTAGTCTCTATTTTTCCTCTCGCAGCAGTAGTCTAGCTATTGATTTTCGTCTCGAAGAACTTGAGAAGAAAACTAGGGACTCCTCGTAGTCTACGAAGAAATTTTAAAGAGCATTAGCAATAGATTTGCAATCAGTTAACTCGGTGTTATTTATTCATATTTTAGAAGGCAGACTGGTATTCAAAGGCTTTAAACTTATAATATTTTTAATTCCTCTCCATGTGTTCTTGATATTTGCTCTGTTGTTATTGAAATACTTATTTAATAGTCAACTTTTGCTAATCCAAATAAGGTGGTTTAATTTAGTCCTATAATGCTTAAATTTATTATGGTAGTATGACGATTTGGTTCTTATAAACTTTTTATACAATTCATTTTTAATAATGAGAGATTTTCTTATAGCTAGTGTAATCCAAGGTCTAGATAAATGTTTAATATCCCTTTTACTCATTTGTTTCAGTGGAATAGCTTATCTATGATTTCTGATAATTTGGTGTGAAAGGCATCGAACAGTTTATTTGCGTCGCAACTCTCCGAAAGTTCTTGGTTCCAGTTTACGGACTGATTGTCACTTAGAAGGTTTGATTTGTTGAACTTCGAATAATCCCTTCGAAAGAGTTGGACATTTTTGGGAAGTGTAGAAAATTAGTTAATGATCAGAAAATTTGGGAGATGGTCTGTTAGATCATAGATTAAATTTCCACTTATAGTATGATAAACAATGGAATTGAGAAATATGTTATCTATACTTGTAGCAGAATGGTGTGTTATGCGCGTTGGTTGTGTGAGTTAAAGAAATATGATCCCAAATTGCTTAGAAACTTCGGTAGGAGGATGCAAATCACATTTTAAGAGATCAACGTTGAAATCCTCCATTATGATGCAATACTTATTTCCCTGTTAATCTTGTCAGTTGTATCATTTAAATAAGTTAAGAACGCATCAATATCGCTGTTATGATGCCTGTAAACGACACTGCAAACGAGGTTACGACGGAGGTCGCTTTGTACCTCAACCACAATGAATCATGGTCTGGTTTCGATTGGGAAAACTAATTTCTAACAGTTAAATTTAAGTTGTTTGAAACAAAAATCCCTACTCTATAACTAGATAAACTTGGCTACGAAATAAAATCGTAACCAGGAATATTGACATTTAGCAGTTGTTCCCCAGAGACTTGAAACTTGGTCTCTGCCAAACCGATAATAGAGAAGGCGTGATTTAGCTCACTTAGCATATGTGTAAAATTGTCAAAATTAGTATTCAAACTTCTAATATTAGAATGAAGAACCGAAAAACAGTTGCTGGAAGAGCAGTTGATAATTTGATGATCATTTGCGAAATCTTGAGTTGTGTAGTATTTGAAATTGGATGGTATAGGTACATTCTGGTCGGGATCAATATCTGAAAGATCATTGAAAAAAAGTTAATTTATTATAACTTTTTCTCCTCTTTTAGATTTTTGAACAAAACTGATATATATTTAGTTTTTGCCGAAACCTGTTCGAAGTACGCAGAACACATTCTGGCCGTTGAGAAGAGCCTCTAAAACAGATTTTTGTTCTGAGTTCAACGAAACTACAAGCCGCCACAACAATCTCACTGTCACACACGAGAAACATGTGGTGATCTGTTGACGAGACAAGCCGAAACTGACCAATCAGAAGATGAGGCCGACAACGGCCGTGCAGAATTTTTTAAGTTCTCCCTCTCTCTCCTTCTCCTCTCCCCCTCTCGCTTTTTTTCCCTCGCCCCAGTTTTCGCGCGCTCTCTCATCCGCCATTTTTGCTTCTCGAACGCCCGATCTCGACGATCTTCCGGAGGAAAAGAGGGGACTACTCGCAGTCTAACTACAGGCTCCGAGTGCTTGTACCTGGGTACGTGTATAATTACGATCAAGTGTTTATTTTTTACGGATGGAAAAGTAAATACATGAAAGGTTCTAAGAAGCGATAACCATTGACTCTCTGCACAGATCTGAAAGCAGATGAGGCAATCTTGAAGACCATATTGGCCAGAATGTAACCTGCAATCAGGCCTTCCTGGGCGCGCGAGCGAAAAAATAAAAGGCGAGAGGAAAGAAAAGAAAGGAAGGCCTGACACAAATTGCGCATACTGTGTCTGATGGTGGTTGCTCTGTGCGACCTTAGTGTCACTTTATGAACCAATCAAAATTAAGCTGAAGTAATTTTCCATCGGTACTTGTAAATTTCGCGGCAAAACAAAACTAATCAAAACAAACTACCAGTGTTTCGAATCTGCACCTTTGTTCTTTATGCGAGGAAAGCCTGCGGCATTATTATGGCCAAAAAATGCATTCAAAATGTACGGATTCTTTATTTAAACCAACCAGAAACAAGGAACTTTTAGCAAAGAGTGCAGCAAGTGTGAACTGGGAGGGTTGTTGATTCCATTGTTCTTGGTGAATTTGCTAAAGAAATCGGAATACACCTTTATAAGAACCAGAGTTCATTGATTGGCAAATGAACAAAACGCTCTCTTAAATGGCTAAACAGTTATGCAAGAAAATAGAACAAATTTTAATATTTCGTCTTGAAACATCAGTGTCAGTAGTTCCGAGTCTTCCCAACCTCAGATTGTTCTTTAGTTGTTCTTGACTTGCTCTTAGGTCTTGGGCGATTTGATCCTCATCCTTCCCAAGTAATTGAGTACAACTGCAAATCCCGGGAAGCAAGCTTAGTCACAAACCTTGCGAAGAAGAATTACTAGGAGCAGCGGCAGCTGCCTTCGATTTCACACCATTCAAGGACGCATTCGCTGCTGACTTCGGAAAGCGGGTTAAACTTGAACTAAAAACGCTCTTCAAATCAGTCGATGTACATACAAGTTCCTTGTTCTAAAAACGAGCAGCATGTTGCGAAAATTTCTGTAATCGGAGATACGTTCCACAAATCGATCAGACGATCAACAAATTTTGAAATCGAAACGAAGCTTTGTACTCATAGCCTGCTTCCAATTCGGTCGCCAATTCATTTGCCAATACATGAATTGGCAACACGATTGGAAGTCTGTTAACAATTCGAGTTCTTGTGTTTTTTTGGCACTTTTCCATCTTAAAAAGCACTGAACAAGAACAGCATACACATACTGACATTGAGTTTTAGTCAAGATATCTTGTAAATAAGACATAGTAGAATATATCGCTTTTCTGGAAAGATTTAAAGTCTGTGTTCTTCTTCGATGTTCAAGTGATGCTCGCACTAAACTGTCCTGAGAATGCACAACTTCTATCTGAAAGACAGACAGACTTATGATGGTCTTGAATTTTATTTTAATGAGTTCATCATGTGAGTACCTATTTACTTATCCAAGCATAAGATAATTCATGTGCTGTAACAAAAATTATTTTTAGAATTTGTCCACGAGAAAACTATGCAGGGAGCGGTAAACTTCAAATCACCGATTTGGATGAAACTTTGCATGCAAGTATAACTTTGGGAACTATGAACTTTGGCATAAATTGTCAAAGAGCTTGTACATTTCACCAAACGCAAAATTTACTGAAATTTACGCCAAAAAATAGTTGAAATGGCAGTGTCTTTTCTTGAAGTTGAGAGGTTCTTTTAACAAGACAAATTGACTCGCGGTACTTGATCATACTTGAACTCTTAATTTGAAGGTTTCCTCGTGAAAAAATGCTTCTTCGTGTGAATGTAGCAAGGCAAATTGTGACATCAGTTTTGCGTTACGGTCAGCTGATATTTTGAAATTTCAGCAGTTCTCAAACAAGTATTTCAAGGCATTTGGAGTAATTTCCTATGTTATTTTTTATTTTACATGAAGCGTAAGACTCGATCAAACAGACTCGCGGGCCGGTTTTTAGTTTTCGAAATACACTGTGTTGAACAGACACGAAACTCGCAAAAACTACAAAAATGGAATAAATTGGATACCAAACTTTGTAATGTTTAATGTGCAAAAAGAGCATCAGCTTGATATCACAATTCAATTATTTGGATCAACAGGGTAGATAAATGATTGCATATTGTTACAATCTTCTGTTCATATTATCAATTGTTTTGTTTTATCAATTTATAGCATTTGCATTTGCAGTGGTAGTGTTAAGAATATCAGCAAGTGGGTCAATCACTTCGTTGCAGCTGTGCGCATTTTCCGATATTTAATCAAAAAAGTGAGAAAGACTTAACATCGGTTTAATCATTGTCCAATAAAACATGTTATACACATTGAAAGTTTCGGAAGGCTTTGAAATATCGTTACAGTGTTATTGCATGAGAACGTGACATTTTCCAGCAAGGTCTTTTTTAAGACACTCTCTGCCACAAGTGAATAATCGAAAACAAACAACAGGAATTTTAGAATTATTTTTGATAATTTCCATCATCAAAATTGAGCATTGGTAGACAACTGAAAATAAAAAATAAATAGAATGGCAGGAATCGTTATTACAAGCCGGAGCGTTACTTCCGTTTCGCACGTCGATGATTCAAAGAAAATTAAGTGTGTGACGGTTTCTACATATAAAACATAGAAATTGCAAATCCTTTCATAATTAGTAACACTTCTATAATTCTTGAGTGTAAATAAACACTGTTGTTGTTGTTGTTGTTATAGTGTTATATATTTTTATACACGCTTTTTTAAAATAAGAACAAGAACAATGAGGCTCAAATCGCCCTTAATTTAAGAACAATTTAAGAACAATCTGAGGCTTGGAAAAATTGGAGCAACTGACAATGTTTCAAAAGGAAATATTTAAATTCGTTACTTAACCCGAATCAGTAATAAATCACCAAAGTTTTAATATTTTGAAGCATTTTATTTGATGAAATAAATGTTGAACAATGTAAAACTGATTGCTAAAAAGTAACTTTTCCACATCTTGCATTTTGTTCAATTAAATGTTCAGTATTAAATCTGTCCGCCGATTAATGAACGCGTATTTCCAACGTCTATTAAAACAGATTGGAATTGGCAAGTTGAAGAGGTATCTTTGGTACAACATTGTAGTCCCGTAAATCATAAAACATGAACAATGTCAGGACGATTTGAGGCTCTAAAAAAATTAAGAACGATGAGCCTCGGCCAAAATATCTGGTTCTTGGAAAAAAAACCAGGGTATAATCGCGCAACTATTCAATAAATTTTGTGTAATATCTGAATACAATGGCTCTTTCGGGGCCGAAAGAGTTTTTTGAAGTTATCACGAGTTTCCGTTAGATTAGTAATTCGAATTTTCAATTCCTGCTATAACTGACCAATCTACAACCAGTTCACGCTTTTGATCTCGATAGTTCCTCTGGCCGTTCACAAAATATCGGCCAAGTGCAGAATATACTGCACCTGATTTAACATCACACCTGGCAACGTTGCAACTTTAAAGAGATAATAATCTTCTTTAATATAGCTTACGAATGGCAACCAACAAACCGGTCAGGTTTGTTCGAGACACAGTATTGCAACGAGCTCACATTGTGCCCACACCATCCTGACAGTTTGGGTATATGCTAAGGGAAGTTTTGCCAACGAGAAACATATGGACTATCTGGAGCTTTTATTCTTCGAGGTATAAATACAAAAACCGCAAAGCTACCATAAAAAATTAATTTTCAATAAATAATATTTAACTGTAATGAAGTAGTCATCACACGAACTTTTTGCAGCGTGTCAGAAGGACTACATGTATTCAGAGTTCGTAGGATAACATAAATAAATGGCTCGATATATCGGAATCCCGGTGACTAGCAACGAAACCTCGTGGAAAAAAAATAACAACCCAAAAAGTTCGTTTAAATTTGTAGGTATAAAGGTTTTTTATTTTATCAATATCAATTCCACAAGTTTTGAAAATGAACGTTTCACAGAAATGTCACAGCCACCCTCCCCCCCGCGCCCCGTCCCATCCCCAACGTCTACGTGTTTCGCGTGGGCAAAACTGATATGTTACGCTAAATCGACAAGCAACCCGCTCCACAAGACAAAGGGAACAAGCCAACGATATGCGAGCAATGACTTGGGGAGTGTGTGAAGAAATAAAAACGAAATTAAACTTTATCGTTTCACTGGCGGGGACAGGTTAAATAATGATACCTGCCATTCTATTCACTTTTTATTTTAGATATCTTTGTCTACAAATGCTCAATTTTGATGATGAAAATTATGAAAAATAATTCCAAAAGTTGTGCCGTCTGATTTCGTTTATTCCGGCTTGCGGCAGAGAGAGTGTTTAAAAAAGACCTTGTTGGAAATTATCACGTTTCTAGTTTGACCACAACTAAGTACTCTCATGCAACAACACTGTAGCGATATGTTAAAGCCTTCCGACACTTTCAATGCATATAACATATTTTTATTAGACACTGATTAAACCGATGTTAAGTCTTCTATCACTTGCTTGATTAAATATTGGAAAATGTGTACAGCGACTTCGAAGTGCGTGACCCGCTTGTTGACATAAACACGGCTGCAAATGCAAATGCAATAAATTTAAAAATTAAACATTTGATAATCTGAACAGAATATTATAACAGTATTCAATCATTCATCTGCACTGTTGATCAAAATAATTGAACTGTGATATCAATCTAATGCTCTTTTTGAACATTAAACGCTACAAAGTTTGGTATTTCATTTATTCCATTTTTGTGTTTTTGCGAGTTTCGCGTCTGTTCGACACGGTATATCTCGAAAATTAAAAACTGGCCCGCGAGTCTGTTTGTTTTATGTTAAAATATCTAGTCTTACGATTCATTTAAGACAAAAACTAACATTAGAAATTACGTCAAATTTCTCGAAATATTCGTTTGAAAACTGCTGAAATTTCAAGATATCACCGTAACGCAAAACTGATGTCACAATTTGCCTTGCTTCATCCACACGAAGAAGCATGCTTTCAGCAGAAAATCTTCAAATCAAATATTACGGTAAGTGTTCAAATGGTATAGGTCAAATTGCCATTTTAAAAGAACCTCTCAGCATGGAGAAAAGACACTGCCATTTCAACTACTTGTAGCGCAAATTTCAGAAAATTTTGCATTTTTCGGGGGGTCATGCGTTTGGTGAAATGTACAAGTTTTTTGACAGTAAAATTTATGCCAAAGTTCGTAGTTCCCAAAGTTATACTTGCATGCAAAGTTTCATTTAAATTGTACCGCTCCCTGCATGGTTTTGCTTTTTTTTCAAGCGAACCCGTTCTTAAAACCTTAGCCGTCAGGATTCTCCTTTGACGCAAAATGGCACTTCATTACCCGCCTCTAGTGCAACAGCGCATTTTGTGATGGTCTTGAATTTTATTGTGATGAATTAACCATGTTAATATCTATTTGCTTGTTCAAATATAAGAAAATTCATGTCCTGTAAGAAAAGTTATTAAGCTTTTTTCCATCGAATTTCCCCCTTTGTACACAAAATGTAGCTTTATCACTATCCCCCTTAGTGCAAAGGTGCATTTTGTGATGGTCTTAAAATTTACTGCGATTGCTTTGCTATGACATAGTCACTTTTTATATGTTGACATATAAAGTTATTCATGTGCGGTAACGAAAGTTATAAAACCTTTTATTTTCAAACTTCTTGTTTTCATTACAAATTGCCACTTCGCTACCCCCTTCCCTCCCCTCCCCGAGTACATAAGCACATCTTGTGATGGTCTTGAATTTTATTGTGTTGAGTTTGCAATGTCGTAATCTCTTTACTTGTACAAAAATACGATGATTCTTGTTGTGTAACAAAAGTTATTAATCCTTATATAATATCAAGCTTCTCCTTTTTAACAGAAAATGCCACCTCACTACCCCCTTATACAGGGCATCTTATGATGGTCTTGATGTGTTTTTTTAAATGAGTTTACCATATGAGTATCTAGTTGCCAGTGCAAAGATAAGATTATTCATTTGTTGAAAAAAGATATTTATTTTAAAAACTATATATCATCAAATTCCCCGGTTATTCACTGGGAGAGACTGAAGGATATGAACTTGCTTGCTCCAAGCAGAGGTGAGCAAGGTGGTGAACGCTTAGGGTCAACAGAATCAAGCCTCAAATCACAACCGAGAGAAGACCCAACAACTCAAGGCATTTTCAAGAACTTAACTCGAACTTAATTAATATTCAAGAACCCAACTCAAACTTATTAAATTTCAAAGTAACACCTTTTCGACTTGGCGAAGGTCACGCTCCTGTGGTCATCAAAACAAAGCTTTAATCTCAGTGAATCTCAAGAAACGTCCAACTCTACCAAGGATTGTACCGAAATGTCTGGTCATTAACGCAAGATCTCTCGCAAAACCTGATGCTGCTCCAGCCCTACACACTGAACTCATAACTAATAACATCGATATTTGTTTCGTATCAGAGACATGGCTACATGACAAGATACCATCATACCTTGTTTGTCTACAAGGATATATAATTGTCAGAAAAGATCGATCTGACTCGCGTGCTGGCGGTGGAGTAGCAATCTAACCTTGTGTAGAGACGACTGGAAAATCAATGTTATGGACGCCCATGATTGTATTTTAGACATGTATACAATGTAAAATATCAATAACTAACTCTGAATATCATGTCGTCTGCGTATACCACCCTCCAGACCCCACTTATGATAGCAATCAATTGCTGGTTCTCATGTCTGAATTCTGCGATGAGACACTACTAGACAACCCTAATGCTGAATTGATAATAGCCGGTGATGTAAATCGGCTTTACATTCACGATTTTCTCTGCCAACATGCCCTGGAACAAATGGTCAAGACCTCAACGAGAGGTCAACGTACTCTGGATGTCTTTATTTCTAACTGTCCTCTCCTATGGAAAATGCCTAAAGTACATAGTGATCTCATGCGATCTGATCATCTTGCTGTCAACGTATCCCCTTCTGTCCCTGCCCTTGCTTACCTAGCTCCAGAGCCTATAGTGATTCCTGAAGGTACTGAAATCCCAACCATTAACGAACAGGAAGTATTGAACCTTCTCATCCACCAGAAGAGGACTGCGGCGGGCCCTGACAATTTCCCGTATTGGATCTGGCGACACTACGCTTACCATCTTACACCTGTTGTTACCAAGATCTTCAACAGTTCTCTCAGCAACCAAGTGTCCCAAATTTGTGGAAGCAAGCCAACATATCTCCGATACCAAAAGCCACACCATTTGAGATGTGCGACCAACTACGACCAATTTCTCTAACAAACATTATCATGAGAATCTTTGAAAGGCTTGTCTACAAGAAAGAACTATCTTCTGTCCCAAAATCATCTGTTGGATCTGACCAAGTTGCTTACAAAGCAGGACATAACACCACCATGGCGCTGATTAAATGCCAACATAGCTGGCTAAGCTGGCTAGACAGTGGTATTGATTTCGTCAGAGTGTTTACATTCGATTTCAGTAAGGCATTCGACTCCGTCTCACATCACATCGTTTGCAACAAGTTAAAATCACTCGATGTTAATCCTTACGTGATCAATTGCGTTATCAGCTTTCTGAGCGGTCATCAGCAGAGGATGTTGGTAGACGGTGTGACAACAGAATTTCTCGATATTAACAAGGGAAATATTATTATATTACAAGGGGGTTCCCCAGGGGACCGTACCTGGTCCACTCCTTTTATCTATTATGGTCAACTGATGACATTTCTCCAGTGGACAGCAACAAAAGCCAGTTAATTAAATTCGCTGATGACATCACGTTAAGTGTACCAGTAAAGGGCAACTCCAGTGACCTATCTGTTTTGGAGGTAGAGGGTGTACAACAGTGGACTGTTGAAAACAAGATGAAACTGAACCTAAAAAAGACCTGGGAAATGGTTGTGAAAGGGAGAACAAGAAAGGTCCCCCCTGAACGAATTTCAGGCATATAGAGGAAGTCTGAGCTTGAACTCTTAGGCGTAACTTTTAGTGAAGACCCTTGCAATTGGGATACATACTTTGACTCTGTGTTGAAGAAAACCAGCTCTCGACTGTACATTCTACGTGTCTGTAAATATTACGGGTACTCTATTACTGAACTAACCGCCCTGTTTGATAGTTTGATCATGTCTATTTTCCTATATGGTATCGAGATGTGGAGCTGTACTTTTGAATCCAAGTACCTTAATCGTATAGACAAATTCTGCAAACGAGCGTTTAAATCAGGTTACACCGCCCACTACACTCCCTTTACAGAAGTAATTAGAAAGAGGGACATGAAACTATGGGAACAAATCACCACTGACAGCGAGCACTGTTTACACGACCTGCTTCCGATGCAAAAGAATCGTAAATTACGTAACCGTGGAAACAACTGCATTCTACCACGAGTCAGAACAGAACGCTTCAAACGCTCATTTATAAGTAGATTTCTTTTTCAATTTTTGTAATTTAAAGGGGCTGTTTCACGGTATGATTGCGCAGTCTTTCCATTACTCGGCAAAAGACGTTCAAAACCCAAAAATAACTTCTGCTACAAATAGTTAGAGTACAATTCTACTTTAAACGTTTCAAGGACGGTACGGATGGATTAATTTCGTGGACGATTGAAACGGATTGTGGTTATGAGCGCTGGAGCGAATTTAGTTTTGGCCCGTAGGATAAATTATTGACTAACGTAATTTAACACCAAAATGAAAGATCGTTTACAACTCTGTGCGTTATAAGGGTTTTTCTGTCAAATTAAATTGCTGTCATCAATATACTTTGAATAAAAATAAAAGGAACTTGTTTTGGAAAGCAGCTGCTTTGTATAGTAACAATCGTGAAACTGTCCCTTTACATATTGCTATAGTATTTTATTATTTTTTATTGTTGGAAACTTACACGTCTGATGTAAGTACTGGATTTCAATAAAGACTTATTATTATTAGCAGCTCCATACAGGGCGCAAACGCGTAACCTGTAGGAGGTATGGATTAACTAAATATACTAGAAATATAATAAATATCTATCTAAAAGTCTTAAGCTATAAAAGCTTCGGAGTAATAACTATAATAAAAAGTGACAATTGAATAATAAAACTAGCAACTAGTGAATAATAAAACTAATTTTCCTATACTAGAAACACAATAAATATCTTCGGAGCTTCGGAGTAATAACTCTAATGAAGAGTAACAAACTAGTGAATGATAAAACTAATTTCCTAATCTGTTCCAATGGGATTTCGAGTGTTCAAGTGGCGATCTTGAAGGTTCTTGCAATGTTAAGGATGCTTGATATAACAGACTTCTGCATTGTTCTTAACACTTGCTTTCCCCTTGCTCCAAGAAGCTTCCGCATCACGACATCAGTGTCCGCTGACCAGCCTCCTAAAACGTCTATAATGACGTTATCCTGCTGTACCTCGTAACCAGGGAACTGTTGCTTGAGTTCCCAGCGCATGGGACCATACTTGAGCGTCTTCTCTTTGTGATTTGGGTTGTCGATCCATGGACAGCTCATTTCCACAGTGGTCACCTCCTTGTCCTTGTGGTTAACTATCCGGGCGTCGACCCTGTTGGCCTGCATCTCTTGGTGTTCAGCATACGTGGGGATGTCCCAGTAGGCTTGCGCTTTACTTGACGAGTACAGTGGCTTTCGCTTGACTGGGGAGTACCAAGGGAGGACTTCATCTATAAGCCCGAGATCTGTTATCAGCACGAAGAATAATATCTTCAGTGCTGCGTTATGCCTTGACAGGTACTCATTCTGTGCCAGAGCGGGACATCCAGCCAATATGTGAGGGACACTTTCAAGGGACTTGCCACAGAGCCTGCACATCACTTGGTCCGCTGGTGTTGTCTTGGTCTTCAACGCCGAGTACAGTCGTGTCGGTAGGAGTTGCTCATACGGTTCAACCATGCCCGCGACAGTGTATGTCGGGCATGTTGTCCACTCCTTCAGCCAGGCAAAACAGCCGCCATGACTTAGGCTCACGTCCTCCCATCTCGCACGTAGCAGTTTCCTTGCCACCTCTCACTTTTCATGATCTCGATCAGTTGGTGTTCTTGGGATTTCTTGAGCAGAAACTTGATCTGGTCGCTGCTTACCCGATGATGACCTGTCAAAGATGAAAATTCCATGAAACAATGACGAAAGCAAAATTGAAGACTATCAGTGATCTTAACAAGAAGATGAAGGCCTAACAGAGAACTGTTAAGGGGTTAAACTTAAGGAACATCGAACACTTCTTGCCCAAATGGTAATTTCAGCTGAAAGTAGAAAACTAAAGATGAGGTCACCCGCTCCTGTGGTCCTTGGCATCTCTGGGAAGAATCTCTCAGAAAACTAATAAGCCTTCGCTCACGAAAAGCTAAAGAAAAGTGTATCCGTTTAGAGAGCTTTCCACAACCATGCTTTTGTGTAGATGATGGATTGGCATGTAAATTCAATGCGTGAAGGGGTGACCACAAGACAGTATCTGTTGCATATGGCACTGGGTGAAGAATGTGACAGTCGGTGATTTAACGTGGTCTCCAAGATTTACAGAGAAGAGTTGATCAGAAATGCTGAAAGAGTAAAGAGAGGCGCTGAAATTGGGAGTGAGCATAACTGAAACTTCGGTAACAGCGAGCGTTTCTACTCAACCCCACGAACAATTTACGAAATTCATCGCCGAAGAATAGCAAAAGAAGCAAAAAAAGGTGCAGAGTGATGTGGTTGATGATGATGATTTAAAAGATCCGTGCAAAAACATCGAATTTTCCACTACAGGTCAACGTTTCGAATCTGACCCTTGCAAATTCCTTCCAGGTCAGTTTTCACCTTTTGTGACTGCATAGGTGCGTTCGCCGGGAAAGACAAGATAGCAACATGGTACCATTCAAGGTTTTCAAGCAAAAAGGGGATTTCCAGGTTGTAGAATGTAATGTAAACTGTCATATAATGTTTTGTCCAGGTTAGAGGAGCTCACTTGTCAGCTGTACTCCTCTAACGTAGCAATCGGCGAGGTCAACGAGCTCTGTTACCGGTTATTCTGCGCCAGTGTGTGTGCAAAAGTTAGCACAGTTGGTAAGATCTCTGACTGCCAACCAGAAGGTCCCGTGTTCAATCCCCGGCCTGGTCGAGGGTTGAACTTTGTGCGAACGTATTCACAAAATGCCAGGCTGTAAGATTACACTTTAATGAAGATTAATTAATTTCATTTTCATTTTGCAAGAGGGCGAAATTAATGTGCTGACAGTCTCAGGAAACACAGTGCCCGTGTAAAATAGTAGCTGCCATTGGAAAAGAAGCACACAGACCCGGGCCCGGTTGTTCAAAGAATGGATAGTTCTATCCAGCGGATAAAAATTAAAAGTAAAGAACGCGTAGATTTATCCGGAGCATACAGATTTATCCGTTGGATAAAGTTATCCACTCTTTGAACAACTGGGCCCAGGCTCAAAATGCCTTTTCTGTTGGTTCGGACTGATTAACTTACTCTGTCCTAGAGCTGCTTTTCTGCCAGTGTACAAGAAGATGCGTCCTCCAACGTTTTGCACCGTCTTGCCAGTGGAGTCAAATGTACCGACAGGCTACAGGACTGTAGCAGCTGATGACATTTTGACCGATACTGAGGGCGACGAAGAGTCTTGAACTTTAAATGGAACGCTAATCAGAACATTAATTATGAGCTACTTATGGTCACTATGATATACCAAGCACACATAATTCCTAAAGGAAAGGCTCACATTTTAGAAGAAATACAGACTTTTCAAACCCTACGCACATTTACGTTGTAACAATGAATACCTTCATTCGTAATTGACTATTGAATGATTTAGAAGTGTCAGTATTTGAGTATCAGTACGCTGTGAAACGAACACAGTATTTCGGCTTTACTTTTTACATTTTTTGAGTACACACATTTTGTTATATTTCTCCACCAAACAGTAACTAAAATCACTAGAACTTTCCCGGGGAGCATGCCCCCTGATCTCCCCAGGAGGATCATGTCATTGGCAATGGTCCTGCCTTCCACTTTAAAAGATGCCTCGCGCCCCCTATGTGGACTGCGCTATGGAACGTTTTGTTGTTTGCTATCCTAGTACCTGCTTTGGTGTTTAATTGAGATTATTGCAAGGAATTAGCTTGTCAACTGTATGAAACCGAATAGCTGCGTTGTTGATGTACAGTAAAGCAAGTTGATATATGTATATTTGTAAAGCCATGTTGTGTCTTGTTGAGTGCATGAGCAGACAGAGACGCGTAATGTTTTTGTGTGCAAGTAATTACAAAGACATTAGTATTATCTTAATTATTAGACACTAAAAAAAATTTGTTGATGAACAAACAACAAACCAACACTGAACATGCGAATGACCATCGCCTTTTCCTGTCACAAACTTGTATTTTACTCTTGCATTTGTTTGTTAATGTTCTTTTGAGCAACTATGCCGCTTGACACCCTGTTAAAGACAATATACATCTTTTAATGTTTTGGAGTAGTTTTTAGACCATTTAGACCCGATGGCAGCCAGTTAAGTGATTTTTAGTTCTCCAAACTGATGTTTGTCTGGTAGAGTGCAATTACCGTAACATTACAATTTCTTTAACCCACTGTTGTAAAAGCTTCTGAAATCAAGTGTTTGATAACCCTTATGTATGTAAGTTTTTTTGTTCTTGTTTTCTCTGATAGGTACCACAGAATTGGCATCATAGTTCTGTTTCTTCACGACATTAGTGACATATTCTTGGAATTTTCTAAGATATGCGTGTGTATGAAGACAAGGGGAGGAAAGCATCACAAAGTACCAGAAATTCTAGTTAATGTTAGTTTTCTTACCTTTACATTAACATGGTAAGTGCCAATCTTAATATGTCAAGTTTTGTTTCTCTTTCATGTTTATTCAACTATCGTTACAACTTTCGATTTAAAGTAATTCGGCCAAATAATAGGAATACTTGTGGTTCAAGATATAGAGGGCAAAATTAGTGTAATTAAAAAGGTACAAACACGTAGTTTTCCAAAAGTTTGCTTGATATCTCGGCCTCATTTTGTAGGAAAAACCAGGAAATCTTCAAAAGGAGAACTAGGGTTATACCGTTTGGCAAAAGCAAACCATCTGGGGTTGGCATTAATAATTAAAGTATATCTAACCTTAACCAGAGGCCGGCATCTTTAAACGGTGCACCGCTTCAACACTTGACATGTAAGTTTTCGGTCCAAAATTTGTTTCGTCAGGGTAACAAATCCCGCTTCACGGTTTTGTTTTACTGGGCAAGCAGGGTAATAACTCTACCGGATGATTCGCTTGGTTGTATTAATGCACCAGAACAATTCAAATAAATGAAGGAACTTGAGAGTACCTTGAAATTTTGAAATAACACCAGGTAGGTCACCTTGGCGGCGGAGCGCTTTGAAACGTCTGAGGAAAGGGGGGGGGCTCATCGTACACCAAGCTACTTAAATTTCCCAAAATGTACTTTCTCGCACAAAGACCATGTTTGTTTCCTACACACGCCTTCGTGTCAATGGGAAACAGACAAGAAGACCATATAATTATCGTTAAGTGTATAAATCAACTCACTCAGACGTCTAATTTGTGTTTGCACTTTGCCACTTACATACGTTTAGTGGAAATTAAAACCATTTTACTGGTCTCCAAAAACAATAAAGAAACAAGAAAAATAATCTGCACCACAGGGCTCGACATTAAGCATTTTAAGTCACTGACTCATAGCGCCAGTAACAATCAAAACTTACTGGCCAGCATGAAAGTGCACTGGCCCAACATTAAAAGTCTCAAGTCTGCGCCGTCTCATCCTTGTTAATAATAATAATAATAATAATAATAATAATAATTTATTTATATAGCGCTTATCCATTAATTGCTCTAAGCGCTTTACAATATTATTGTTGATTTCACGGATATGATAAGTTGACGCTGTCTGGGTTACGATCGCTCTAATGTTGACTAAGTTTTTCTATCTCATTCATCATAAAACTGACCAGGTATTTTCTCCATGACAGAATTCACAAAGTTACATTTTAAAAGAGCTACTTGCCATCATAGTTAGTAGAATGAACTGGTTATGAAACTTGGCCAGTTTCTTTGTTATATGTTTTTGTTCTCCATTTCTTTTGTTTGCTGCCCTTGACCGTGCACAGAACACAAAAGGTGTAGAAATGCATATGGGCAACCAACCAGTAGAAACATTTGGGTTCACACATAAGACAAAACAATGTGCACGGTCACGGTTTGTTCAACATAAAACAAAGCAGCTTTGTACACTCCTATTGAAGTTTATTGAGCTCCATAACCAGTTATTTCTATCAACTATGTTGCCATTGAGCCACCACTTTTCCAAAAGTTACCGGCCCGTACTGGCCCTGAGGGTTAAACAGTGTCTTGGGGCCAGCGGGCCAGCGTTGATGTCGAGCCCTGCACCGCTTACTATACCTCCATGAGTCATTTAGCTTTTATTTGGCCTAACACTCAAAATACCTCCCGTGTAAATCTGTGTATACCGAAGGATTGTCCAGTTTCCAATTTTCACTTCATGTAGACGATATATAAGTATAAAGTCTCAAAATGTTGTTTTTATACCCCCAGGTTTGTTTGTAGGTTGTATTTGTACCCAAGGATGGTTCTGTTGGTCACTGGCAGTTTAGCCCGGGAATATGTTCCAGATGGGCCTTTCTATTTTTTCTTCAATGCCATGTTGTGGATACTGTTTGGCTTGAATTTGTACTGGTTTCATTTCATTATGTGGCTGATCATCAGAGTAGTATCTGGGACAAGTCGAGAGTTGGAGGATACGAGAGAGATTCCACGAAATAAAAAGGTACAAGTATACATGAATAAAGGCTGTTCATTTGGGTAGGTTTAGCGCGCGCGCGCATGTGTGTATGTGCTGTATGTTTGTCATTTGTGTGTGTAGAGTGTGTGTATTACGGTTCATACAAATACATACTTGATGTGTTGCAGATGAGCGCTTGTAAGGCAAAAATGTGGCTGATACTGCACCTTTTTGCTTACCGTAATATGTTATTATTGTACTTAACATTTTGTTTTTAACTTACGGTAACTATATCTGACAAGCACCGGACTTGCAAAATATCCAAGTGATCTGGTTCTGGCAGACCATAACCAGCAAGCTTGCACCTTACAAACGTACGTCTTGAAAAGTGTTCTAGCCAAAGAAAATTTCAGAAAGTCTTATGTTTTGTATGTTTTATAAGGTAAAGAGTGACAAGTGCACAGCAAGATTTACAGCCGAACAGAACGGAACAGCGGAAACGCCTACTGACCCTTCTATGAATGGCCACGTTTTAACAACAAAGGAGCTTGCTGCTATGAATGAACACCATGCGAAAGAAGAGAAAGTGAGACGGAGAAACCCAAGAGTTTAGTATGCACCTGATTTCCATTGTAGTTACCAGCGGGGAGGGGTAGAGAGCAGTTTCATATTATGGGTGAGAGGTGTGGACTTCCACTCATTTTAAGGAGGGGTTCAGATGCGAGAGAATTGTTTGTCTATATTTTTCTCTTTCCTTATTCTTGACAACACCATACACAGTAACATATCTTCATTCCTTCCTGTTTCCTTGCATTCAGCTGAAGGGTTGTTGACAAGGTGAAATGGCTGACCTGAGCTACCCTTTCTCGTTAGCTTACAATTAATACTGGTATTTTATATCTGACAGAACATTCCTCGTGTCAAGGGCGAGGGGCCCTGTGAAGGAAAAAAAATTTTGAATTTAAGTAGTGGGTCTGTCTCTCCCAAAGATAATTACTTGTACAGCAAGTGATTTCCAAAGGTTATCAACAAGCGCACGTACAAAATCAAACATTGGCTTTGCCAGAGATTTTGGATCCAAATAGCCTTGTGCGTAAAACATAAATGTTGGTTTAAAACCGTCATTATTATTGATCGCGATAGTTGTTACTGTTTTATCGATTTATTGGATAAACATTTAACCTACATAGAACAATAAAATGGTTAGAAACCAGGTTGTGCCTGTACACTGCAACTACAAGAACCGTGACACTGACACAGCTTTTTGAAAGTGTTTTTTCCTCACTGAATATTATTAGGTAAGCGAGCCGACTGGCGTTGTGTGGTGTGGCGTGTATTTCAGGACAGGAAATAGACAGTACTGCTGGTCTTTGCATGTGTTCACGGTTTGCGTAGTGGCCTTGGCTGGACAAATTGAAGTAAATCCGGGATAAATGAGATTTAATACAAAATAACGTGATATAATATTTAACCATTAACATACGATCGCGGATAGCGTATGCTGTGAGTAGATAATCAACGAGGCGAGGATTATTTGACTGTCGCTCATAAAAATTAGAAGTGTTCTAATTGTTTTAGTAAAAATTTACCGTGGTCTGTTTACTACGAAAATAAATATACTTTTTTAACAATTTTACATCAAATTATAAGTGTATAACAAACTTCAAATCGTTATCAATTGCCATGCCTGCGTATTGTTGTCTATCAGCGAATACTCGTACAGTTTTAAGAGAGCAATCAGATTTATGGGTTTGTAATGGAGCACGGTAGATTTACACTAAAATATAATATAATACAAATTAAGTTTAATCTAAAGATCAAATGAAAAACAATTATGGAGACTTTGTATAGCTGTAAATACGATCGTAATTTTGGAAATAAATTACTTGTGGCTTAAATCATCTCTTCAACTAGTAGACAGCCTACAAATGTAAACACACGTATCCTTAAACGATTCCATAACGTTGTATATAGATATTACGCGCATGACTACTCTTTTCCCCTACCGGTAGCCTCTGAATCTAAAATCAACACATGTACGTATCGCTATAC
>JANSTQ010149778.1:0-11861 GCA_026167885.1 Bergia puertoricense
TACTCTACTCTACTCTACTCTACTCTACTCTACTCTACTCTACTCTACTCTACTCTACTCTACTCCTACTCTACTCTACTCTTACTCTACTCTACTCTACTCTACTCCTACTCTACTCCTACTCTACTCTGCTCTACTCTACTCACTCTACTCTACTCTACTCTACTCTACTCTACTCTTACTCTACTCTACTCTACTCTCCTCTACTCCTACTCTACTCCTACTCTACTCTACTCTACTCTGCTCTACTCTACTCACTCTACTCTACTCTACTCTACTCTACTCTACTCTACTCTACTCACTGTACTTTACTCTACTCTATTCTATTCTACTCTACACGAAGGTAGATATGGATGACCGAAACGGAGCTTTTCTTCAAAATTTTCCAGTAGTTTGCGGTGAAAAGTTATCACTTACACTGAGCTATAGATAACGCTGTCCATTGAAGCCTGAATCCTCTGTAAGCAATGCTGCTATCGGATTTAAACTGTAACGTCATGATCCTTCCTTTAGATTGCACCCGACCGTTGTGTACGGCTCCAGAATAATATCCTTTGTGAACGTTGTCTGCGATCACACTCAAACGATCATGAGTTTCTGTATGAAAGTATTTGTTGTCAAGAGTGATGAAATAACCAGATGGTACTACGATGATCCAAGTACAGGTCACTCCGTTAGGATAATTCAACGGGTAGTTTGGACTGTAGATTGTTCCATTCATCCCTCGCAATACCCGATAGGAAGGGCAACCTGTGGACACACCTAAGAGAATTCTTTCTGTTAAGAAGCACAACCTGTGGACACACTTGCAAGAAATTTGGGCAACTGTGGACACAGCTGAAAGAAACTCGTTCTTTTAAGAAGGGCAACCTGTGGACGCACCTGAAAGAATCTCGTTTTCTTAAAAAGGACAACCTGTGGACACACCTAAAAGAAATTCATTCTTTTAAAAAGGAAAACCTGTGAACACCTGCACAAAACTCGTTCTTATAAGAAAGGCAAACTGTGGACATATCTGCAAGAATTTTGTTCTTTCAAGAAGGGCAACTCGTCGATACTTCTGCAAGAAACTTGTCTTTTAGTGACGTAGAAAGAAAACAATGGAATTGTTTCAGTCATTTTGGTTTTCACAGCCTTCTGCAATTGTTTCTACAATGATATTTTCAACTGCTGCTTAGAATTGTTTTCTGATGAGATATATTTTCTTTACCGCAGTTAAAACATCTTAAATAATGTTATCTTCCTTTAAGCTATGAAACCAATCGTGAAGCAGGTCTCGTTTATTGTTTGAATTCCTTAAAGCGATTATTGTTGACTGATCCTGTCGAATTGTAAACAAGTTTATAGGGAACGTTTCTGAATTTGGAGAAAAAATTGCTCAGTAATATTTTTTATTTTTGGTACTTTTCTAATAAAACAATAAATTCAGACTTACTTGACTGAAACTCTGTCGTAGATTTATATTGAGCTCTAAATCCACCAGAAATGTTAAATGTATCCGTAACAAAGTTGAGAAATAATGATCTTCCGGACGAGATTACTGCAGATGCTTTAAATCTCCCACAATTTCTTGCAATCAATGCACCATTCTGGTTGTCATCGCGTAACTCCAGATAGTCTCCAGCTGAAATATCACGCCTACAACTTTCAAATTGAAAGTACGTGAACGTCAGTTTAACCCTCTGTCCTTGTGGTGCTGTGATTATCCAAGAGCATTTGCGGTTGTTTGGGTATGATTGCGGGTAGAACGGGCTTGTAATGGTACCACTTTGACCCGAGTTATGTATCCACAATCGCTTGTTTGTTGGGCAGTCTAGAAAGAAATAAAAACAGCATCCTTTTATTTCAAATCATTTTTCAAATATAATAGTTAATCCTCCAAACAGTAAAGGAAATGGGATTAATTTGACTTTACTTCAAGATTTTGACGATTTAAAACTCTTCTCTTTAATTAATTAATTAATTTAACGAAACTTTGTGTACCATTAATTAAGCAAAGCTTTTGATACTGATTAAATAACGTAGCTGCACATGAAACCCAAACGTATTTTTAGCAGCGTATTTGACTTTTCCTGGCAGAAAAATGCGTTGAAAGCATTGGAAAAAGCATGAAACTTTACAAAGCGACCTCAGTTCTTGGGTAAAACTAATAATGCAACCGGCAAATCTTCGTGTGACCAACTTAGTTGATAGCTCGAATGCTAACTAACAGTCATGCCAAATCTTAGTACGAACGTACAATGCACACTTGAAAATCATTGGGGGAGGGGGTCCAACCAACTAATGCCTTTATATTTAGCAAAATGGCTGATATATCTACATTTAAGGGTTATCATTCAAGTGAATTCCAAGTTCTGATCCAAAATCTTAAATTAAATTCTGCAAAGTTTTTGTCTACAAATGGCTACGTTTTTGGCTATTTAGCTTTACAAGAATCAATTTCAATTATACAGCGGGGTGGATAATCCTCAAGCACATGCGGAAGTATAGCAAGTACATGCTGAACCTCTTTTAAATTTGCAGGAAAATAACTTACTGAAATGATAAAAAGATCTTCTAGATCTGCTCCTCGCAAAAATCTCGGCAGCATTCTAAGTATCACTGGTAACTGCTTGTAAGAGGCACAGAACTGTACGAGTCATTACACAAGGAGCTCCGACATCTCGCTTGTGTCCAATAAATTGATAAGGTTGTAACCTTACCTTGTGTTCTGGTTCTGCTTATACCTTGTTTTTTATAGATAATCAGCTGGCCGTGCGGTCTGGTTTTGTAGTCTGGGTACGACTATAAAGATCGGCATTGAAACCCAGCCTTCAAACAGCTGCTATTAAGGAAACAAGGCGTCTACTTTTTATAGGCTATAATTAAACCGACTGATTCCGAACGTGTCCTGAATGCTCTCAATTCCCGAAGATCTCCAAACAACTCTCTGTCCCAGACCCAGAGACAAGACCGCTCGGCTTGTTGATCGAAGAAAAACGTTTGCAAAACAAGAAGCAATTCACAAGGTAAAAAGGTACAGTCTTATCAATTTACAACAATAATGATAATATAAATGATAATAATAAGGATAATAATGATGATAATAATATTTTTATTATTATTATTAATAATAATAATAATAATAATAATAGTAATAGCAATAGTATATTAATAACTATCAGCATTTAGGCGCGCATTGAACTTTGGGGGTTGCTTTGAAGTCAAATGTTACTCCGATGTTAATCAACAACCCGGATGAAGGTTGTAGAAACGTCCTTTGAAACATCCGAAATCCTGTTCCGTAAGACGTGTGACTAAACACAATATGCATTTCAAGTATTTTGGCTCATCTCCTCTTTTTCTATAATTTTCTAATAGAATTGCACGATATTGTTCCCTCGTGGTAAAATGCATCTTTCCGCATTTCAAAAAAGTAAATTTGAAGGTAAAGCGACCTTCTTTAACGAGAGTAACACGTGACAATGATTGTGGTAACTGATAAACTTGTGGCCCTCGGTGCGTACTTTACCCCCCTCCCTCTGTCAGTGCTCCGTTTTACAGGTATTTAAGGCTACAGCTACAAGGATCAGAAGAAGGTCGAAGCAGACGTTGGAGTCACCGAGAATCAAACTGGGGACCTCCAGCTCCGAAGGCCGCCCTCCAACCAACTGAGCTACGTCTACTTCCCCCCAAAACCTCAAGATTCACAAATCCGCGCGCAAAGGTTTCATACCAGACCGTATTTACCAAAGCAAAAGCAACACAGCGACACATACATTGCGCAAGGGAATATGCTGTCCATTGGAGCCAGAATCCTTTGTAGGATAAAGTGTTATCTGAATGAAATTTCAACGTCAAGCTTGTTCCTATGGAGTATGTTACAGCACCATGTTTAGTTCCACAATAAACCCCTGTGGTACGTTTGTCGAACATCACATGCAAGTAATCATGTTTACATCGACTGTGGCCTTCAGTCTTGAAGTATTTGTTGTAAAGTCTGATGAAGTGACCAGATGGTACAACGATCTTCCATGTACAGTCCTGATTGCGTGGATAGTTGAACGGGTAGTTGGGACTGTAAATTGTGCCAGATGTCCCACGGAGTATTCGGTTGGAAGGGCAACCTCTGGACACGTCTGCAGATAAAAATAAATATATGCACAGCGTTGTATTTTTATTTATTTATTTGTTTGTTTGTTTGCTTGCTTGCTTGGTTGTTTGTTTGTTGTTTGTTTGTTTACTTGTTTGCTCGTTTGCTTGTTTGTTTAATTATTTGCTTGCTTGCTGTTTGTTTGTTTGTTTGTTTGTTTGTGTATCTGTTTGTTTGTTTACTTGTTTGTTTGTTCATTTATCCGTTTGTTTGTTTTTCTGCTTTCTGTTTGTTAGTTTGTTAGTTTGCTTGTTTGTATGTTTGTTTGTTTGCTTGTATTAATAAATATTAATATTAATTCAGAACTCTGGAGAAAGAAAATGCATACTTGGTTGTCCCTAGATTAATTTCAAAAATTGCAAAATTTAAATAAGTTATACAGTTAAGTGTATGTTATTCCTTTATAGCATTGACAACAATTTAGTTAGCATAATTAGTGGTGCTCATTCTCCATCACTTTGCAGTTTTACTAGTCGGATTTCAATTTACATTGTGTAATATTTTATGTCATACATAGTCGTATAATTACAAAATACTTATTTCTACATGCTTAACCTACCTAGATAAGCTTTAGCTACCTATGGGTTGTACCTGTTATTGATAATTTTTATTGATATTATTTGAATAAACTTGAAACGTGTTTGCTTTTTTGTTTATTTGTTTATTTGTTTACTTGTAACATTATTTTAGAAACCTTACAAAGGTTAGTTTTTGGTTTGGCTGCTAGATTTCCTTTATAATATTCTAAACTTCATATCTTATTAGTTTAGCATATATATAAGTTGCCAGCCATGCACTTTAAGCATACAAACGTTTCACTCAAGCAAAATCGGATGAATAAGCACCGTTTAAGTATAGAACAAGATATTTGTTCATAGTTGATCAAGGATTTAAAACTACAGAGCAACATTAATAGTAGTCTATCGATTTTACTAGAATCGAATGGAGTGTCATATAAATGATAGTGTGCACAAGTACAGTAATATCAGAGATTGTCTAATTAGACCAAACCAAACTTTGTCAGCCAAAGTGCAACAGAGTCGTATAGGAGCCTGTTCGCGTACAAATTCGAGTCCAACTCTATTAACATATTTTCAGTGAAGATTGCAACAATATGAATATAAGAATATGAATACAAGAGAGAAATTATCTAAATGTACTCAAACCGAACCAAGGGACAAACTAAAATGATAACTTACTCATTATCGGGCGCGAAAGTGGAATCACGAATCATGTCCCAATTTTGATGTCCGAAAAATTAGTAGAAATTATGAAATTTTGCCTTTGAAGTTTAAGGGAATCATGAATAACGATAATGGCTATGTAATGAATCATTTCCTATAGAATGAATCGTGGTCAAGGGAAACGTTTGAAGTTGGATTGTGAACTGTTGAATTAAGAAAGGTTTAGGAATCTTTGATTATGTCAGAAGCCACTCCAGAAAGTCTTCTAGTATTCTCAAACTTGAATCTATTACGTTTCTGACACACTTGTTGGTTTGTACCCCCCCCCCCAAAAAAAGAAAAAACAAAAAAAAAATGCAATTAATTTAATGACTAGCCTCTTTAAAATAAGTCGGCACGTCACTGTCTGTTTGTTGGTGTTCTCGGGTTGCCGTCCTCTCGTGTTCTTGAACTGAAACTTGTGCGGGACATTCGTTTTCCTTACACGTGCATGTTTATATGACCGGAGTTCCCCGTCCTCTGGTTATGATATAAACACGCAAAACCAGGCCTTTGCTCATTTATGAATTGTTTCACTATTAGTACCGGCTTCGTCAAACATCTCTCAGTCTGGTCACTGTGGATTATTTCGTCACACTTCGTCTCGCTCAGTCGCTTTTATTTCTTTACGTCGACATTATCAATATACTGCAATACTTGCCTACTTACGTCGCTTCACAGACATTTTAGGTACTGAACCCGGTTTGCGTCACTTTGCAGTGACTTTACACACTTTGCATCCGTTTGTCAACATGTTGCTTTACAAAGATTTTACATACAATTTCTTTGTACCTGCTTGTGTCGCTTTAGAAAGATTTTACACAGTTACAGGATTTCAATAAAATATCTGCAAAATTTATTTTGCAGACCGATGTTGTGTAATCTGAGAGGAGCGTATAAGTTGATAAAATCTATCTAAATTCTAAACTACGTACAATTTGCAAACTATGTACTGAGTTAGATTTTCCAATGTTCGGTACTCATGCATATGATCGATATCTATTATCTTTCGGTGGTGCTCTAACTCCCTCCATTCCTCTGCCCCCCCTCCCCCCTCCCCCACGAACCCTAAGTACTCTTGACTCCTTTAAATATCGTACAAAACACCATGTGCCCTGACATTCTCTTAACACATGAAAATCACAAGCAAGTCCCCCTTCTAAAAAAAACTCGGTTTCGTTTTTAAAATAACCTTAGGTGGATAGTAGTAATTTTGTACTTATCGCGCTTCGGGCTCGTTCGATTTTGAAATCACGCAAATGATTTCAGACAAAACTGCAATCTACTCAGTTCAATTACCATTATATTTAATCCCTGTAATTACCCTGCGAGCACTGAGATATCTCCCATATCGTGGGGTCATAGGAGAACTTTGTTTGCAGGGTACTCTGCGACTCGCCATGCATTTTTGTTGCGAGGTAAGCCACAGGAGAAGAGATGTTATATGCGCAATGTCTTTGGCAATTTATCTTGCAACGGCGTTGCATTGGAAATTGATGAGAGAAAACATGGCTAGTGTGAAGGGGCCTCTATTTTCGCCGGTATCCCGGTTTCCCCCTAATCCTCCCAGCTCCCAGCTCCGCCTCTTCTCTGACTCTCCCTTTTTCCACCCGAGAAGAATCTGGGAAAGAGACTATCGGCACTGAATCTGACCCCAGGAGCACATGTTCTTGGGAACGAGATTGTACTCTCATGTCCGACGCGCAAGCGTGTTATTTCTTGGCTTTAGTTTTGCGGCCCGGCCGCTTGTGTGCGAAGTTTTTTTCGCTGATAGTCCACCAGGAGTTGTACCAAGGAGAGGTTGCATTGGTTCTTGGTAGTTTTTCAAACCGCCTCCTCAACGATAGCGTGTGACGAACAGCGTTCTGTGAAAGGTAAAAAGAACTGATTAAGTGAGCAAATAATGGTGGTAAGAGCAAAGCCTTCTTTGGGTTCAACGTAAGACCAGGTCTTGGCTTAATGAACTCAGTCGACCTTAAAGAGATCCGATAATACTTCTAAGATTTAAAAATCTTTGTATTTAACTTGAAATCACGAATAGTACTAGTATTCATTTGAATCAAGGTTATTGGAAAGACTTATCAGTTTATTGTACACTCAGCAATAATCTGCACTGCAGGTGTAACTGGAATCTGGAAGTTTTTCAAGCAGCAGTGGATGGTTTTACGAGATGATAACTGGACTTGTCAGGAAGAGTCAAGCGGTGCGACTAGCAACACTGAGATCAGTGATGGGCAAGGACTGTTTGCAGATTTTCTTGAGCGTGAATTGCGGACTGGAGGAAATGATCACAGTTGCTGAAACCCTTGCAGCCCTCCCAAAGTACTTATTGCCTAAAAACATGAATTAAAATTCATGTTATTAAGCTCCTCAAAAAACAGTAGATAGTCTTGTAAATCGACTGAAAAAACTTGCTTCCAACGTGCGAGTTTGGCCGTGGTCACACTTGGCCCAGCGAAAGTATACTTTCATTATTGCCATAGCTACCGTCTGCTTAAAGTTAAAGTATACTTTCAGTGTGACCTCTGATTTTAGACAAAGCTCCAGCATCTGACACACGTTCAAAACTTCAAACGGGCTGACGTCTGCTTCAAGTAAGGTCGAAACCACGCTTGGAGCATGCTATGCAAACAAACCGCGACAGATCTGTCAATCAGATGGACTTGACGATGATGCACTATTCTTAACATCTGACACTCTAATGACAGCTCGTCATTTGTTAACGCGCGTTCAGTCAAGCACGACGAAAGTAAACGTTCCGAAAAATCGTGCAAGGTATGACTCGGGGGTTCAAGTGTGACCACAGCCTTTAGCGCGCACGTGGACGGTATGATCAATAATAGACTCGTGATAGGCATCAGTGCATGACAAACGCATAAAGGATAGATTGCTCAGAGAAGACGTTCTGTCACTGAACAAAGTTATTGAAATGTGTCGTTCAATCAAAATTACAAGCAAACAACTCAAAACAATGAAGAAGAAGAAGACGCCGGTTAGGAATTACACTGTCTTAGAAAACTCCAGGCACAGCAGGCAAAAAGACAAACAATATCAGAAGTAAGGTAAGGCCCTCAAGAAACACATAGTTATATAATGCAGTATAATGTTAGTACTGTGGGAGAAGACACAGATACTCTGCAAAGGAAGAGGGTCCGGCTTTTGGCCAGCAGTACCATAGGTGCAACTCATTAAATTATTTCAAAGAATGTGCTTCTCAGAGAGTGTAGAGTTGCCGAGAAAGTTGACCAGGACACTTCTGATGATTCCATTTTACATATCGACGAAATTACTGTATGGAAAGGAAAATGAAAGCAGTTAAAGGAAAATGAAAGTAGTTACTTGCATCCTTAACTTTCATCCCCGAAGTCAATTACAAAGAGCAGTTAAAATGCCTGCTGGATACCGCACAACCTGTAACGTAATTAGTTTTAACAAGGTGGCACAGCTGTTACAGGATGGGGACCCACCCCTTAAGAAGACTTAAGACAAATTTGGAGCTCTTTGATGGTACTTTATTGCGACCAATGGGGGAGGTAACCCTTGCGGTAGAAATACAGGGTAAGCTTCAAACCTCAAGTTTAAAGTAGTTCACACAAATCATTATTATGCGCTGAGGCATGTGAAAAGTTAGAACTTATCAAAGTAGATCTAACCCCAATAGAGTCAGCAAATGTTTTGAAAGACAAACCGAGCAATTGTCTGACTAAAGAACAAGTTCTGACAGATTATAAGGTGTTTCCGAGGAACTGGGCCACATTGGGGACACCTAATATGTCTTGGATCCTATCTGGATAGCGCAGAGCCAATTTAGCACAACCCACGTTGTGTGTTAGTGGCCCTTCAAGACAAAGTAAGAGCCAAAATTGCAGATCTCGAGAAGAAAGGCATTGTGAAGAAAATCGCCAAGCCCACTGAGTGAATAAGCAGCATAGTTATAATGTCAAGTACAAAGAAAATCAGAATTTATCAAGTCCCCAAAGTTCTAAATAAAACTGTACTTCACCCCAAGTACCAGATATCGACGCTTGATGAAGTGCTACCCAGTCGCACAAAAGCCGAAGTACTCAGTACCCTTGATGCCAAAGATAGGTTCTATCAAGTTGGATTTGATTAAAACAGCAGTTTGAAGACAACCTTCTGGATTCCATTTGGAAAGTATTAGTACCTCCTCCTCATCACTGTCATTATTATCGTCATCATCATCATCAATATCATCATCATTATCATCACTATTATCATTATCATTATTACTTACTTTTGGAATCAACTTGGCCAGAAGAATTTGAGTGTAAGCTGCATGAGAAGCTGGATGATATCCCTGGTGTGATATTACTACGAAAGACATCCTAGTGGTGGGAAGCGGCGAAACTCTGAACGAGACAAACAAGAACCATGATGAAAACCTTGTGGGGCTGGTGGATCAGGCCCGAAAAATAAGCCTACGCCTCAACAGGGGCAAGCTGAACCTTTGGAAGTCTGAAGTGCATTCATGGGCTACCTAATTACCAGTGAGGGTTGGAAGCCAGATTCAGACAAGGTCAAAACCGTTTACCAGATTTCGGAGCCAACAGCAAAAAGGGCTCAAAAGTCTTCTCGGGCTCCTAAATTGTCTGTCCAAACTCCTAACGGAATTTTCTGAAACAGCACAACCTCTCTACGAGAGCTGACAGCCAAAGGAACAAAGTTCATTTGGTCTTATCAACACATCAAAGCATTCAAGGAAGTCAGGGAGCTGGTCATCAAACATCCTGTCCTGAAGTAATATGATCCAAGTGAAGAGGTGACAATTAAGTGTGATGCCAGTGAAGTGGGGCCAGCCTGAATGCAGAATGGACAAACTGTTGCATTTGCCTCTAGGACTCTGTCTCCAACAAAGAGATAGTAAGCAAAAATAGAGAAGAATGATTAGCTATAGTACTTGCTGTGATAAGTTCATTCAGTCCGTAGCAGGACAGAACAAGATAACTGTGGAATCAGAACACAAGCCCTTATAGTTTGCGGTCCTGGATTCTCTGAAGACCACCGTACTTCCAATATGACCTGAGAGTAAAGAAGAAGTCCCCATACCAATTCGAGACTACTGAGAAAGAGATTACCATCCATATTGGAATCCTTTTAAAGAATCAGAGACTGATTATACTCAAGGCCACGAAGTCTGAAATATTTATCAAGAACCCATTCAAGACACCAAGGGATAGCATATCACGCCTGCGGAAAGCAAAAGACAAGGTCTTCTAGCCCAGAATAAATCTGGAGATTAAGGAGATCATTTACCAGCTGTTCAGTGTGTGCTGAGTTTAAAGCTAAGAATGCTGATTAACCAATACAAACTCATCAAGTGCCAAACAGATGTGGTGCAAAGTCGGACCAGACCTGTTCACAGTAAGTGACAAGAATTTTATTGTAGTAGTCGAATGCTACTCAGATTTTGTCGAGATTGATGAACTTGATGACTCGGCATTGCCCACTGTGATTCAGGTTCTACAGAAACTGGATTCCATGGATTCCAGACACACTTGTATCTGATAATGGGTCCCAATGCACTGGGAAGATTTACTCGAGTTTTACTTGTATGGGAATTCAAACATATCATTTCATCACCGCACGAATCTACGTCACAGGGGAAAGGTGAGTCATCAGTAAAAGTTGTGAAACAGCTGCTCAAGAAGACCTATAGAGAACTCGAACACTGCTGCCAATTGCGTCATGTTTGCTCTTTCCTCGAGTGGCTCCAGGAAAACGAGACAAAGAGAGCAATAAACACATTTAAAAAGTTACTTTAAAACTAAATGGAGTGGCGCTGACAAGGTGAGGTTGAGTACCTTTAATTTATTGGCCCAATGCGTCCTAAACGTCTGGTTTAATGTACGATAGACTTGAGCAGATTTGTCCAAAAAAGTTGGCTTTTGTAAAGGCCCTTAGAATAAACCTAAAGTTTATGGAACCATACTGGTTCCAAATAGGAACTTGTGCTTCCAAGAACCTCATTGAGGGCTATCCGTCGTATAGGAAATCTGTAATAGATCTGGCATTTTTGCAAAATGGAGCGAGTAAAAATAAAAATAAATAGAAAAGGTCGTCGAGTGAAAAACTTCACTACATTTGTATTGCCTTTCTCAAAGGAGTAGTCGTTAAAATTGGGGTCAAATCTTTTACCATCTATGTTCTGAAAATTTGGTTATTCAATTCAGTAATTTTGGCACCTTCCCCTCAAAATTAAGGCAGTCAATGGCAATTGGAACCGTGTTTTAGGAACCTGGGACCTGAAACTTGCCAATTTTTTTCGATCGAACTCTGTCTTTACGAGTTGGGTTTTAAGGGACTCAGTTTTTAGAATTGACGAAAGGATTGGCTTTTTGATGGTTTGTGAAGGACTTACATGGAACATGAAAATTGTTGGTACATAATCCTTGCATAGTTACAATATTTGTTATGTTCTAGCATCTTTCTCCTTTTTTAAAATCCGTGCTCCAATTCCCAAGAAACTGAAAAAGGCAGAGGGGGCG
>JANSTQ010149789.1:0-11861 GCA_026167885.1 Bergia puertoricense
TTTGCTTAAGATTCGAATGTCTTTGCGGCTAAAATGGTGAAAATTTAATAAGCGCCCTCCCTCGAATAAGCGCCCCTTTCGAATAAGCGCCCCCCTTAAAAGTACAAATATTAAAAAAGCGCCCCGGGCACTTATTCGAATAGATACGGTATATAAAGAGTATAGCCAGACCTAACATTGTTTTATTATTTTTTCAAAATACTTCCGGAGCTTTTTCATTCAATAGTTTCGTTAATTGGAATCTGAATTTAGCCAGCACTAGTTAGTTATGAAGAATTAGCTGTTGGTTTAAGGCTTAACAGAAACAGAGAAATATTTTGAATGACTAATAAACTTAATATTTTGAATGACTAACAAACTTAAATATATATCAATTATTTTAATAAAACACAAATAAGTCTATATTAAAAAAGAATTTCTATAAATGACATTTCTCAACTTTCGCAGTCTCTGTTCTTCTTGTTTTCAGTCCTAAACATTCTTCATAAGACATTTTGTGGAGCTCCTTTGAGCAAAGATTAACGTTATCTTCAATGTTAAAAAATGAAACATACTTTTGTTTCATAAAGTGGTTACTGAAAATAATGCTAAATAAATCTATTACGTTCAACAACAAAAGAAAACTTTAAGCATTAGCGATGTATGAATTTATAACATTCTACACCTTAAAGGAAGGCTTACCTTTTGTCGATTTCTTCCTTTGCTTTGTTCTGTTTCTGAATATACTCTTTTCTCAGAATCTGCTGTGCTCTCACCAGGATCTCATACAACTCTTGTTGGCTGATGTCCGAGGAGACCTTACCAGCTCTGGTACACAATACAAATGACAATGGTGATCAATGTATACTTCTCAGCCGTTCAACTAGGTGTGGAAACTATACTTTTAAGGTGCAACGCGATGAAGTGTTGCACTGGCAATCTACATGTACGTATGTGGATTCTACCACTGAAAGAAAGAAATGTCAGTAACTTGATCACATTAAATTTCATTGCATTGCATTGTAACGTATTATATAACAGTTTTTCCATTTGGCATCTGAAATTATCTAGAAAAGCAACTCAAAAAACCACCTGTGTTAGTTCACTTTGAAGACTTGAAGGATGACACTGAACATGTACCAAGGCAAAACAAAGACAACCAAGTGTAGCAATTACTACTGGCGCTTTGTGGCACTTACCTTAGTATTGGGTTTGATGTGTTTCTGGTTAAGGTATTCTTAATAAGATCTAAAAATGAACCACTGGCCACATACTTCATGGGAGACAAGCGGGTTCTGAAACAAGAACAAAAACGGTTTTTTAGGACAACTGATCAATCTAACCAAGACGATGATCATGGAAATATACAACTATTTCTAGTGTTTTATAAATATTTCCATGATCGTAGAAAAAAAATGTCAAATTCCTGGGAGTGAGGCACGATATTTTGGTCAAATCTAGTGAGAAGTTCCCATGACCTGGGAAAGAAATCAACCTACAGAGCCCATCATCATAAATGTCAAACTCCCCATCCACAAGACAAGGAAAAGTGCCATATCCTCTCCCATTGCACACCCCTCCCTCAAGTTGAGGTTTATAATGATAGGTGCATAATTCTTACCGTTTGTTATCCTTGTCATCTCTATCATCAACAGGGAAGGCAAGTGACCTTCGTAGTATGTTTAATGGCCGTACAATACACTCCATACTTGGTGTAAGACATAACATCGATGGTCCGAGCAATCTATCACTCACAACAGCAAAACCCTGAACAGGGGCTGGGTGACTATAAAAAAGAACAAAGAAGTGTTGCAGTAAATAATAAAGGCCACATAAGACCTCTTTTTTTAGTCCTTGTGAATGGCTGCATTATCTAAATATTGAGAACTTTGTGGGAGGCAGTGTGGCCAAGTAGTTTAAAGTGCTGACTCACAACCCAGAGGCCATGAGGTTTGAGTCTTCTGCCTGCCAGCCACACTGGTGTACATGTATGTAGCCTTCTGGCCAGCCTCCCTGCCAGCTGGGGTTTTTAACCCTTATAAGTTATATTTACTTATTATTTCTTGTTTATAACATGGCACTGAAAAGCACCTTGTGGGGAGTTGTCATTTGAAAGTACTTGGTTGTTTTTTTAACTTTAACCAAAAATGGGCAAATGACAAATGGTAAAAGGTCAGGTGTAAACAGTTAAATTAAGGATGCATCTTTCATTTTTTCCCTTGCCCTTTTGTTCCGATTATTTTCCTATTTTAACCTAGAAATCCATGCTTTTTATCTTAACGAGTGGATAAATTATCATTACTTGTTTCCACAAATTTGCAGTTAAAAGGCTGGTAGAATCTTACATTTTGCCTTGTTTTCAAATGAAACAATCAAATATTTTATACTGAGACTGTGAGGAGAAAATAAATGATGATAAACTTGGCAGGAGTGAAAGTATTAATATTGAGAAGATTTACCAAAATTTTGCAGAAGCTAATATTTCAAAAAACACCAATTCTCCTTACAGTCAATGGAAAGGATAAGAGAACTGTACTCAGATGATCCTTGTTGTAGTTTCAGGGCAGTAGCCAGACCTCAAATTTAGAGGAGGCAAAAACTGACACAGATTCTTCCTCAGGCAGTTTTGAAAAACAGTTTCTTCAAATGTTTTAAAAAGAACCTATTAAAAATCGATGAGGATTACAAATTTTAGGGGAGACATTTGACTCATCTGCATATAGCTGGCTACAGCCCTGAGTTTGGGCAAAACTTCAAGTCTTATTTGAGAGTGTTGAACACAGTGGCACTTTGCGAGTCTATCTCATTCCAAAATTATTTATTTGCTTCCAAGTGCTCAGAACAAAACCCATGAAAGACAAAGTAGCTGGAACATATATTAATAATTTTCAAATATCGAAATAATAACCATCAAAAAGATAATTTAAGTGAAAATAAGAGGTTCTTTTATTTTTTCCCACTGACTGAGAGATAAAAGCATATGGTTCAAGTTTTGATTCAAGCTTTTAAACTTGCTGTCTGTCATTTTGAAATCTACAGTGATTTATTTATTTATTAAGCTTCGTCAACATTACACAGAAAAAAACCCAGACTATTTGGCAGTGTCACCACAACAGCTTGTGCCAATTACTGTGGGCCCAGGATACCTCTGATTCTTCTGACTATGATTCTCACTTCTGTTGACTGGGTAACCAAATTTTTCACCCAAGGGTTATATATATTTTAATCCAGGACCATTTGCATCCAAAAAAACTCCAGGAGAGAAAGCAGAAATTCTTTCTATTACGTAGCATTGTACACAGCTTAGCTGTACTGTACCTTGCTGGTCTAGGGGTTGTACAGATCATGTGATACACAATAGCAGCTTCATCTGGGTTGAATGAATCCCCAAATTCTGCATCTATAAAAAAAAGAAATGAGGAACATCCCAATATGATGAAAAATTTTGACCATAGAAACAAAATAGTTCTTTCAAATTTAATTGCTGGTATGGTAAAGGCATTTTGCAATAATTGAAAATAGTTAGAAAACTTCAAGTATACTACTACTGGTACTTTACTTTCAAAGAATATTCAATAACCTTCACAAAAGGAAAGGAACATTATTAAAATTTAAACAGCTGCAAATTAGTTCTAATTCCCACCCCTCCCACAAGTACAAATTAAACTTATGTATAGAGCAAAAGCGACAAAATTAATTGTCTAAAAATTAAGTGTCTAAAACTGTAGAAAAGTGAACAAAGAAGGAAGACCTGATGAGTAATATTTCAAATAAAATATGGGTGCAACAACATTGAATCCTGAGGTGCAAAGATGAGAGGATTTTATTGGTTTTTAGGTGTTAGGAATGCACTTGTTAGTTTATGAGATGGCTTCTCAAATGAACTGGTTATTTGCAAACAGTCTATAAAAAGTCAGTTATGAAAAATATTTTTGAATAATCTATACATTGTTAAAATGATTAGTAAAATAACCTTCATGATTTGTACTTTGGATTGTGCAGTTGACAAGACTAGTAGTTAGAGCGAGTACATAGATAAATACTGAGACAGCAGAAGGGTTCAAGTTCCACTTGTGATAGGGATAAAGTGAAAAGATTGATAGAAGCATGACAGTGTGAGACAGACAAGATGGAGCTTTGATTTGTGCAAAATTAGTAATAAACCGAAAAACAATATTTTTAATATTGATAACACAGTTTGAAATGTAGATTCATTAATTAAAGATATAAACACACAGTTCTACATTGGATTTTCAACTAGCGTTTCACTGGGTATCAAAGCCCAGGCATGCGATTAAAATAGGATCATGATGGGGTTGGCTTCTGACTTCTGGACAGACAAAATATTAATGAGCTTTTTGCACTAGTACCTTCAAGTTTCTGGACATTACCTGTTGTACAAAAGTGTTCCAACTTCCTCACCCATGGCAGCATGACACTATGGACACCAGAAGAATGATAGCAGTGGTACTGGCTAGTTACAACTGGGTCTGTAGGGTGGCAAGTGGACACATTTATTTCATTTCACTGTTGGCCTTATTTGCACCATTTACTATACTAGTTTTCATGCCATCATAAAAATTACTGTGAATAGGTGCCTGTCACTAAGCACTTGGAGTGAATGAATACTTAATTACTCTGGAAACTTTATTTCTGCCATTTATATGTATGAGTACTGTACTATAGGAATTTCGGAAAAATTTAGAATGAAAAGAAATCAGCAAATAGCACAGGATATTCGGTGTTTGATGAGCCAATCAGAGCACACGAAAAGTGCTATTCACCTGTTTAGTTAATATTAATTCTGGATATTGCAAACTGGAGCAGCCAATCACAGTGCACAAAAACCACTTTTTTTTGGTTTGGTATATGCTAATAATTGCTTTAGTATATACCACACAAGCTGAATAACTAGCAGACCAATAATGAAACAAAATGAAAAAAACCAAAACAGGAAGCCATTTTGTTTCTCTTCGGCTGCTCGGAGGTGAATAGTACTTTGCTAATCACCTCCAAGTTAACCAATCAGAACATGTGAAAAGCCCTATTCACTTGTGTGGTATATACTAATACTGGATATTCCTAGCTCCACTGGCAAGTCAGAGCACCCAAAAAGCACTGGCCTAGGTGCTGGTTTGGTATATTCCAATGATGGATATTCAGTGTTTGCAAATTTGCCTTAATCTGCTGTCGAGGGTTAACTTTGGCTCATTTGCTTCATAAGAGAAGTAAGGTCTCACCTTTATGAATTGAGATGTGAAGTGTGTTGTCACTGTCTGTGTCATCACTTGCTGGTGAAGCAGTTCTGTCAAGTTCACTGTCCTCTTGTTCTTCAGTTGTCAGTGATGACTGCAGCTCAACACACTCATGAACAAACAGTGACAAGTCCTGTGATGTTCTGTGGTACACTGTGCTTCTCTCACCACTCCACTGGGGACTCTAGATAGGATAATTAAAAAAATCCTTGTAATATAACCCTACTTATAAGCCTCTTCTCCTTAGAAGCCCCCCTGGTTAAACATAATTTGTAAGCCCACCTCTTTATAAATGAGAAAAAGATTCCAGATACATATCTCCTCCTTCCCTCATCCTTGTCATGACCTCAATGTTGCCATTTGCGACAAGTATTTTAATAGACTTTTTCACAATTCCTAAAAGGAAACCAAGCCTTTGTCTGATGTCGAGGCAAAGGTTGACTTTACATGGTTTGAGATGTCAAACTGGTTAGCATACATTTTAACAATATAATAACAATGATTTTCATCTCAACAGCACAGTGGGTTGGTATTAATGCCAAGTTTATCTTTGCCTCAATGCCATAGAAAGGCTTGGTTACTTTTCAGGAACTATGAAAAGGTCTGCTGCATCATTTACCATAGTTTAATTCTGTTTGAGCTTGTAGGCTTGTCCCAAACAGCTGGCAGCCAGCAAAATTAACCAGTTACTTCAGTTGTTACTTTAACCCTTTCAGCTCCAAACATGACATAATCTTGACAAGTTGTCAGTTTCTCCTCAGCCATATCCATACTTTCTTTTTAAACAGTTTGGGAGAATTTTGCTTTTCATATTAGTCAGCTTGCTGAGTGTGATCAATTCCTTTATTCTCACAACCAAACAACTTATTTTAAGTATTCATTTGATAGTGTAAGGAGAATATAGATGTTGATAAACTTCAAAAAATATAACAATTCATTTTATTGTGGATGTTCAGCCAGCAATCAAAATTAAGGATTTTCAAGAACTTTCACTGATTTTCAAAGATTTTTCCAGGCCCAGACATTTCTTCTGGATCAAGGACTTTTCAGGATAGTGTAACTTTGTAATCCTAATTAATCAAAGCTAGTCTGCTAACCTGATCAACTGCCTCCTCCTCACTCTCTTCCCCATCACATGTCTCCAAAACAATACAGTGATACATTCGCCCACTGGTTGTTGCCATGACAATCACAGGTGGTTGAGAGTGGAGGCAAGTAATGGAACATGCATCTAAACCATAATTATCCTCAGCACCTGGGTGCATTGACAGCGGGCCCATCAACTCTGAACTGGACCTAGAGAGACACAATTTACAAGAAGTGTTATCCCAGAGAATGATTTTTATTGTACAATAACATGTTTTCAAGCACGATTTTCAAAATATAAAAATCTTTCAAATGAAGCAGATAAGACTTTAGTAATGTAGAAATAATTCCTGCAATAAAAGTAATCTTATCTGTCTCAAATGAATATTGTTTGATTCATAATAATTTGTGGTACAGCTTAATGTCCTAAAAGACCAGTTTCTAGTGTTAGTTCAGAACATCAATTTTACCATGCAGTTACTTTATGTAAAACTGGTATAAATTGAAAAAAAAAAAATCAGATTGTGGACCTTCAAAATGTGACTTTAGTTGGTCAATACTACTGACAATTTAAGACTCTGATTGATAATAGTTAGCTTGTTTAATAATATAAAATTCAATGAAGCTTGAAAAGTTTTTTAAGGTTTTTGTATAAATTAATTAGCTCTGCCTCAATTAACGGAAAGTGGAAGTTCTATTTAAAGTATCCTCACCCCTTCTTATCAAGTCTCAACAGCAGATAATATATATCTCCATTTTCCCTGAGAATAAACACAGGGTAAATTACATCAGATTCACTTTTCCTGCTATTTTGGCCAAGGGTGGGATCAGCTATTGAAGGTGCAAAGTCAAATCCTATAGATGTCTCTCCCAGAGCAGCAGCAAAAGTTGATGTTGAGCTGATAGAGTGCTTGCTGTACTCAGCAGTTGAGGAGAATGGGACTCCCAGGGGAATCACCTGCTCTGGTCCTTCAGGTTTGAGGATGTTGATTACTCTGTTGGCAAATTAATTAATATGACATTAATGAATAGATCAAAAAAAATAATTATGTCTGTAGATGAAATATTATATTTGTCAACTATGTGTACACCATTATTAACTGTGAGTTATATAATTATAAATACATAATCATTTTAACCTTTCTACAAGCAAAAACAATCATAATAAAACACAAAACTGTAAACCCTGATTTTACTAATATAAATTACACTCTTTTTGAATAAGTTGCCGTGTTTAATCCACTCAAACTGTTTGTTGGATCCAATTTAAACATACCTAAGTTTGTTATCAGAGGTTAGCACAACCAGATGAGAGTCACTCTGACTACCAGGGTGCCACTTGACATCCATGATCTTGATGCTCTGATGTGATGTGAAAAATCTTTCATCAACTTTGATTGTCCTGTGAAAAAATATATAAAAACCATTTTAATCTCAAAATGAATTATTTAAAACAAGTTAGAAATAGACCTAACAAAACTTTGGTTGCTCATTATTTAAGAAAAAGTATATTAAGCACAGCAAAAACTAATTTAAAAGTGAACAATTCACAAAATAGAGACCAAGGTTATAATTTCATATCATCAATACTCTAGGAAATAAAACAGATCTTTATTCTGAACCCTAAAATATTATTGTAAAGTAAAATTTTACAATTTAGAATTAAGATGAGATGTACTAGTACCTGCAGTTAATTTTATCTTTTCCATTTTCATATTCTGCAAATTTTCCCCACCTCTGTGGCACTTCGATTACAGTAATGCCATGGCCACCAATAATGGCAATGTACCTGGCAGTAATGCTAAATAACAGGCTGTGTACATTGAATACTGGGGGGCTGGTACAGAGAAAAGCCTGGAAGATAAAAAATTATTTTAAAACAAAGAATAAGCAACTCAATTGTGTGGTTTAAGAAAATATGGATTAAAGGTTTTTCAGTTTACACCCCCCTTCTCTACCCTCCTGAAATTCCAGTTAAGAACCTAGGTTTCTTTAAAAATATTGAACATAAACAAAAAAAACAAAATAAAAACAAATATAACCAATGACTGTCTGTCATGAAGCAAAAGGGCTTGGGGGAGAAGGAAAACAAATTTGACAAACCTTGCCCTCTGTTATTTTTTCTCTCCCTCTTTCTCCCCCCCCCCCTATTCTCACCCAAAGTTCCCAAGATGATATGTAAAAGGGCTTTGATATCATACTTCGAATTTATGTTACGCCAGTGTTTGAATAGCGAGTGCTTTCAGGTACAGTCAGGAAGATAAGGAGGAATTCTACAAAAAGGAGGATGGATATTAAATCTGATTTGGTGGTTGAGCAGAAGTCGCAGAGGAATCCACCCTGCCCTAAGGTGGTCATGGTAACCGAGTTTATGCTCTGTTTTAATCTTGACTTCTCTACTTATGAATAAGCTTTGTTTGGTATAAATATGTGCAATGCACTTTAATAACTTATTATTCCACAAGCCTGAGTTGTGCATGACTGATGATCTAATAACTAATGAGATATATTACATAGTGGAACTTGATGTTTATGTGTCTCATATCTTTTTCTTTAATCTTTATTAAGTTTCAAATAGCAAAGCTAATCCTCAAACTGCTCAGATGTTGACGTAATTAATGGTTTTTGATGGAGGAGGAAACTGGAGTTCCCAGAGAAAACCTCTGCCACTGTGCCACCCTGATGCCCAGGATCAAAAACAAAGTAAATTGACAGCGTTGACTGGAAGTCGATAAAAATTGATTACTCACAACAAGACGTACTATAGATTTTTATTGATTTCCGATACTGTTTAACTGAATTTTATCGAGTTTTGTTGATTCTATCAATTGGCCATGGGCATTGCCTGAATGGCATTGGGGTGAATCATTGGCCACCCCGGGCAGTACCACGACTGCCATAAAATGGTCTGCAATTGGTCTAGGATTTAATGGAGCCGAAATCAATTGTAGAATTGCACACATTTTAGGTATCCTACTGATGATCAGTTACTGATTTGCCTTTTATTTCAGCGACATTATAGTTGTCTGTACAGTTTTAATACAAAGCTACATGTGTACAACTCTTACTTTGAATTTACTGATTTTTCAGTTTACCCGAAGTTGTTATAATCATTGTAAAAAATGTACTCTGCAAGTTTTCTGCACTCTGTCAGAGCTACCAGCTCACCTGAAATCTGTCTGCACGATCGTTTCGAAAGTGTAAGTTCTTCAAATTTGTTGTCAATATTTGTCTTTTCGAAGCGTTCCAGATAAAAATCTCGCCATCTCTTTCAACTAATATGTTTCTATGTTCCTCTTCTTTGAGATCATTGCTGTTGTCCTCTTCAAAGTTTCTGAAAATCGCATGTTGGGGAAGATTTTCTTCCCAACTCGATTTGTCCGCCATTTTGTGGTGTTCCCAACGCGCGACGCTGTGGAGATCTGGGTACTAGGTACTACTCCGCTGGCCGGGCTCATGAATGGCGGTCTCGTCATTTCCGCGTGGCGCTGTTTTCAAGATGGCGGCCGAGGTTTGTAAAATATTTTATTGGCGATTTCCAACGAATTTGTCACAGGCCAGTCAGATGTTTCAAATGATATGAAATGAAACCATATTGATAAAGTAGTTATTTTCTCTCTTCAGATCGCTGCAATTCTTAAGAAATGTAGCCACAATATAACTACAGCCAGCACAAAACAAAGAGTCCAAATTTGTTCGGAAGATCTTGTGCCCTGCATTTCCCGAGAAGGTAAGACCAGAAAAGAGAGTAGTTTGCAACGCAGCACAACTTGAATGTGTTTCATAAATGAGTGTAAAGATATGAATTTACCTGCGGAAATATTGTTTAGCGGTTTCATGTTTGGACTGTGCACGTGACCAATTGGTTCACCAACCACTGTCTTAAAATAGTTATTAATAATCTTCAGTAACTTTAAAAGAAATGCTGAGGGCGGGAGCTTTGGGTTGCTACCATAAATCTTTAATCTCGATACTCCTAAAACAGTGAAACCTATAGTAGGAGTTAGATAAAATAAATATTATGAATACTATAAATAATGTAAAATGCAAATACCTGTGCCTTGTGGTCGTGAAAAATTCAAGTCAACCGAAGACAAAGCAATGTAAATACTAGCAGCCAGCATAAGAAGACCTAATATACAGAAAGAAGAATTACTGCTTGGTGTTTTAAGAAATATTCTGTTTTTGTTAGAAAAGAGATTTTCAGTATCAATACCCATTATTTACTTAATTTGAAAAATTATAATAAAAGTCGGTATGGTGGAGAAAATTCAAGGGTGGAAACTAACAGAGGTCTGAGAGCCAGTGGCCACCAAATTTCACCTCGGGACATTAGATTTCACAAAGCACCAACCTGTCTGGCCTGTACGCTTTGCAGAAAAGACACACATACGGTACTTGTGCAGGATACTAGTGAATTAATATTGTAAGTAAATACCATAATGATTGTAACACAGTAATGTGCTCTAATTCTTCAAGTGTTGTTTTTTAATGATGTGAACTTCACTTTAGACTAGAAATGAAACTTTGCAATCTATCTAAGACAATTATGTTCTTTATGATTCTTATCAATTTTGTTTGATGAAGGACGTACAACACAATAGATGGATATACATTTTTTGTACATCATAGATTCATTTCTCAGAGAGATATTCAATACAGGACAAGGAAAGCTTCACCTTCTTAAAGACTAGTTAAGCCTTTGACACATTTAAAACACATATCTTATGATAACAAACATGGTTTAGATTAATAAAAAAAACATCATTTCAGGCCAGTGAAACTTTTGTTGGGCCAGTTGATTCCTTTGCTATTGGCCTGGATGGCTGGTGCTGAACAAAGTTAGTTTCCACCCCTGAAATTGATGATAATTGGTGCATGTGTTGATGATAAATTGGTGCATATGTTGATGATAAATCAGAAGTTGCCTCAAGTTGATTGGTATTAAACCGTAAAATCATTACATTGTTGTGGTGCAATATTAGTTAGTAGTTAGTGAATATTGTTAAATATTCATTCAGATAAAGGGTGGTTGAGGTCACAAATTTATATCTTGAATAATGATAGTAAATATAATAACTAGTAGTAGTAGTAATAATAATAATAATAATAAATAATAATAATAATAATGTATTTACAGTACAAGATCTCAGGCCTGCTTTATAAATGCTAGCACAAATGGAAATGTTTTTGCGAATAGTTTCGGCCCTAGATTGATAAGAGAGTGGAGCACATTTCCGAGAGATATGCAACAAATAGGAACATAAAAAGATTTTAAACAAGCTCTCAGAGCAATTTACTATTTATTTAATAAGTGATCTTATCATCATTATTATATTTATTATTTTCTAAATTTACTCATTTTAATAATTTTCAGGAGGGGCCAAGGGGAACTTGGTCTTGCCCCCTTTTGTCTACAATTTCACAAATATTTTACAATAAAAACAGAGAAAGAAAATACCTCTTTTGGAGCACAGATTGCCTTTTCAGGTCCCCCCCTTTCCAGAATTTTGGTCCCAGTCCCCCCCCCTGCCCCCCCCG
>JANSTQ010149822.1:0-11859 GCA_026167885.1 Bergia puertoricense
TCTATCTATCTATCTATCTATCTATCTATCTATCTATCTATCTATCTATCTATTTATCTGTCTGTCTGTCTGTCTGTCTGTCTATCTATCTATCTATTTATCTATCTATCTATTTTGGAATATTGCTGCGTGGTATGGCATTATGCCCTACCCTGTTATCTATCTGATTAGATTGAGAAAGTTCAAAAACGAGCCCAGCGTATCATTTATCCCAGACAATCATACAGCGAGGCACTATAGTCAGCTGGTTGCCCAAGATTACATACGCGGCGTGATGATCTTTGTGTAAAAACTTTGGAGAAATTCAATAAGGGTGGCCCTCTTTCACAGTATCCAACACAGACCTGGGCACGCGCGCATAAACATTTTACTAGAAGTTCAAACGACAGGAGCCTGTGTAAGTGCAGAACTGAGCGTTTTAAGGGAAGCTTCTTTACCAGTGCTATTATCATTTCCAATAGGAAAGTATAGTTTTAATAATCATAGTCTGACAATATTTAATACTTATTAATAATAGTTCACCGGAATTTATAAATTTATCTATGTAATATATTCATTTTAAATTTTGTAACCCAGTCCGTAGAGTACTCTATTAACCTTGTAATTTTTATCCCCATTGGTAAACGCATTGGAATTCATTTTTATGCGAAAATGTGTAATTAAACTACTATTATTGACATTATTATTATTGTTACTATTATTATTATTATTATTATCATCATAAGTTAGAGACCCTTTTAACCGTGGTTATCATGGTAAGACAACTGGATTGTTGTCAATGTTTTCATATTTGAAGCTGTCGATCACGTTGACCGACTTGGCTGTTTGTCTATCTACTCTCTAAGTCCCCATACAGTTGACCTATTCAAATTAACAGCAACCGCTGACCAAAAAGTAACGTATTACTCTTTTAATTTTAGGTTTCGTAGAAGTATTTTGCGGGTATTACATCTGCACAGGGCAGCTGACCGACGTTTACCAGCTACGAGCAACTTTGTCATAGAGATCCCACCACGATGTTACTCACAGTTCAAACTAGAGCCCAGGCCAGCGGTGGGAATCCCGCACGTACAACAGCTCCCTCAGGTTTATATTCCAGAGGTCCACAATAAGAAAGTCAGCAGAGTCTGGTTCTTCAATGCCCAGAACACGGTAAGAAAGATCAACGTAAGACAGAGATCTGATGCGTCATCATAATTCTTAAAGCGGCCTGGAAGACTGGACTTTACGTAGGGATTCAAGGACCTTTTCCAGCATATTCAAGAACCTTGTGCTGAGGATAAAAATTGAGATATGCCTAGCCTTTTAACCTGATTACACATTGACAAAATAACTAATGATAAATAAAACCCGTTAGAAATAAATTTGCTTCGGGGAAGGTGGGTGCTTGTATTTTTCAAAATTAGCTGGAGTGCTCATCTTTCGTTTTTGAAATCAAAAGTAATTAAAGAGTACATCTTCTAGTAATACAGTCGGCAGAGTGATGATAGCCAGTAAGTCTAATACGATGGTCAGGGGATCTACTCCTGATTGACAACGCCAGCAGTTACTAACAAGTGATGGTTGATAATGAACGATGGACAGGGAGTCTAATGAAAGGGCAGCCTCTTCAACAGGGATAATGGTAGCTGATGTACGATGGACAAGGAGTCTAGTGAAGGAACTGCCTCCTCAACAGCCAAACCCAGATGTAACTAGTAAGTGATGGTAGATGGTGTACGATGGTCAGGAAATCTAATGCAAGGGTAGATTCCTCAAGAGACAACTTCAGTAGAAACTAACCAATGAAGTGAATGATGGAAGATGATGTACGATGGGCAGAGAGTCTAATGAAGAGGCAGCTTCCTCAACAGCCAAACGCTGTAGTAACTAGCAAGTGATTGTAGATGATGTACGATAGACACGGGGAGTCTAATAAGGAGTCAGCATCCTCAACAGCCAACTAACAAGTGATGGTACATAATGGTAGATGATGTACGATGGACAAGGAGTCTAATGAAGGGGCTGCCTCCTCAACAGTCAAACCCAGAAGTAACTAGTAAGTGATGGTAGATGGTGGTAGATGATGTACGATGGACAGGAAATCTATTGCAGGGGTAGACTCTTCAGCAGACAACTCCAGTAGAAACTAACGAGTGAAGGTGAATGATGGAAGATGATGTACGATGATGGGCTGGGAGTCCAATGCAGTAGTAATTAGAGGACAAAGTCCAGTATTCACAATCAGTGGTGCTAAATATTAAAGCATTCCTACATTGCGATAAAAAACGTCCAACTGTCCAGGCGAAGATTTGGTTGAATGTGTTTTATTTTATTTTCGCACTCCCTCTGAAATTTATGACATCGAATTGAGACCAATTGTATAAAACAATAAAGTATCAAATATTCACTAATCAAGTGGCTGTTACGAATTAAATTCCTGCTTTGGCGGTGAAATCTGCTGTCTTAAGACTCTCGACAAGTTCACGTGATCTATGGATTAAATTGTTTGGTCAGCAAAAAATCGAACGCTTAAGTCGTATTAAAAGGATTAACGTGGAATTTGACAATTCAATAAGCGAGTGAGCTGAAACTATGCCCGGAAATAAGTTGTTTATCTGCGGCAATTTCATCAAGGAAACCGGTGCAGCTTTGCACAATAGCAAGTGCTTAAAACCCAATTTTGTGTCTATTGTTGAACAACAATCCAAGTGCGAAACAAACGAAACAGATTAAACAAAAGCGACATTTATGTTCTGTCGTTTGTAATGAACAGCTAGAGCAAGTCTGTGCGACGATTGGGCGTTTCGACATCTGGTAGTATATTAATAGTAATACATCTGAAGACAAGTTCTTCGACTAGATATTTTAAACTTTTTATCGACGTTACAACTTTTACTTTATCCTACACAAAGTGAAATAAAATATGGACAAAACTGATTTTCGAATAATGCATAGACATCAATGGCCGATAAACTGTTTAACTGGATACAACACCGTTCATAAAATGTAACATCAACCCCATTGGCATTCTGGTTTTTGTACAATAAACATTGACTACATAGCTCAGGTAAAATAGGAAATATTTACGCGACATCAGCTTCTGGTCTCGCCCGGACATCTTTTTTTTTAAACTTTTTTTATAAACTTTTTTTAAAAACTTCATAGTTAAAACTATGAAGTGTAACTATTATGTTGTATATCTTCCTCCTTAGTTTTCCATAGTGTTGAGAGACACACGTATCAGAGAGCGATGCCTCCAAATCAGCCTGAATCTCTGACTGACGTGTAACTAAATGTATTTCAAAAGAGGAAAAAGAAAAAGATCAAACTCTATATCTGTGGACACAAATTTTGGGTCAGATTTATCAACATAAAAATGCAGACCTCGTGGAACTTTCATAAAACGAGCAAGACAAAGGCACAAGAATTCTATTTAACAAAGAAAGAAGATCTTATATTAATCATTGTTCATGGATTAAGGAGTCTTTTAACAAGATTATACAGGTGTATACAGTAACATGGCATAGGATTAAGTGAACTTTTAGGTTTGCGCTTATAAGTGACAACCATGCCAGAAAATCAGTTATCAAATGTTCCTTCCGGAACCGAATCGAGGTGTAGTAGTAGTGAAGGGTTTTCGTTCTCAACTACGATAATGGAATCGAAAAAATTTACAGAGAACCGATACACTTGGAGTGTTGTGGAAGTATGTCTAGCTGAGGTATGATCAGTACGATATTAACAGCACACTAGGTGACTAATTTGTTTTATTCCATAGTAATTTACTTCACGGGGAGGTAAATTATTTTCTAACGAGATGATATGATCCTAATTGAATTTTGATTTCCGAGTTGTCAGTGGTGGTTCTAGATGACACTCAAACATTCCTCATGTTAGTTGTTTCATGGTCGTTAAAGTTGTTACGAAGAACGAGTCGACATTGGTTCCCTATGTTTAAGTGGAATTTGTATTTGTTATTTAAACAAATTTTGAATGAGATAGAACCACTTGAAGTATAAATTAAATTTCCTGCTGACAGCCTTTCCACTCGATATAATCCTACTAAATATTGTCTCAATTAATTATCGACCTGAGAAGTAACTTTTACTAATTACTTGCGTGCGAGAATATTATACGATCCGAGTACAGCGCTGTTTTTAAATAGTTTCGATCGATTTTGACGTTTTTGAATACACTGAATTGGACCGGCTTGCCTTTTTGAAGCGAAACGTTTCAGTTTCAACAAAAAGTAATTCACAGCTTTTTTCTTTGCACGAGGTCTATGTGAGCTTAAAAAGAATTCTATACATTTTTACAATTTATGATCAAATCTTAAACACACAGAAGAATTGGAGTGATGAAATCGAGGTTTACAAATTACATCTAACAGTAATACTAACATATCTTGAACAATTTCAAATTTACAACTGGCAAACTATATGAATCATCATTGCTAATGTCTTCAGAGTGTAGTAAAGCTGATCATTTATTGTCAAAACTTTATCACAATGAAATCATCAGAAATTGAATGTGGAAACATAAACAATGAAAATTAAATTTTTGCATAAGGTAACTCTAGACATCTGCTCTCGCTACGGTGGCAGATTACCGCTTTGCGTCAACTCGTCTTCATAAACATTCCACGAACTCATGCACTAAATTAATTTATCAAAAATGCGAATAACTAATTCCGGATTAATAGGGCTTAGCAACGAACCAGAGACAATGGAAATAAATATGCGATGTGAGTTGAATTTGTCTTAACTCAGGATAAATGTCAGATCAAATGTCAAAGCGGAAAATGGACGTCTTCATTTAAAAAGTGAATTTAATCGACACTCAAGTATGACTTGGTAAACACACACAAACAAAGTAAAGCTCGAACTCAAAAACTCTTCAAAGCAGATACTTCAAAGATATCCTAAAATCGCAGCAGAAGACCGTCATGGACAAAAGCCCTGCTAAAAACGAAAATTCAAATGAAGAACAGTCCCGTGGAGTCGGGCCACACCTCTCGTTCTCCATAGAAAGCATCTTACGTAGGAAGGGTCCCTACAGAGCTGCAGCTCAGAGAATTGAAAACGTCAAAGAAATCAATTTGGCAAAGCACAAAGTACACTTTACGAGTGCTCGAGATGATTTGCTGGTTCGTTTGCCGTGGCTAGCATACACCCGCTATTCTCCTCCCAAAATTCCAAGTAAGTTCTAAGTATTTTAATAAACCATTCTTTTGTAGAGATTGTCCCAGAGAAAGTATGTGTTTGTTTTCTCAATTCCAGTCTTTTGTTGGTCGCACCAATCGTACTTATATTCATGTACACTTTAAAATTCTTGATTTAACTTTAGTTAAAGTGTTTTTCAAAGCAAAATCAACGCTAAAAGATGACAATAGAAAAGAATCTATGAATACAGTGGTATAGTGATAGACATTTATCGCTCAATTCAACATAGCAATGTTGTATTTAACAACGTTAAGATTTCCACCTGCTTTGTGAATAAAGCGTTTTATACTCTCCTCTTATTAAGCGTTATTGTAATTAATAAACATGCAGTTTAAAGCAATAAAATACTTGTAAAATCCAAAGAACATTTCACATCAGTCAGTGTCTGAGAAGTCATTGTCTTCATACTGAACTAATAAAGTCTAATGAAAAACTAAAGATATGGACTTGTTAGTTTGCCAAGCCTGAAACCTGCTACTTTATTACACAAAATAATGGAATCAGTCATTAATTTGGTCAGTGAAAGTAACCGAAGATTCTCGTAAGTACGGTAAATAAAGAAAAACATTTCATGTTAACAAAATTAAGTGGAAAAATTAGAGCCAAATTTTCTTTTCTTTTACTTAGCGATTACTCAGTTGTTGGTCCATTGACGAAAACGTACAGTGTTTCCTAACACTGATGAAAACTTGAAAGGGATTAATCGGCGCGCTCGGTTTTGGATCATATTATTGTTTTTGTTCACTTACAAAGTAAACTGTATAGCCTGCATGTACTAGGAAACCAACCAAGAGCTCAGTTTTAATGAAGACTTTCCAAGTAGGGTTGAAAGAAATTTCAAAAAGAATCTTTTTTATACAATTTCTCGATATAGCTCCACGCTGAGTTGACAACAAGATGAACAGCTTTTCACTGTTGTAAATTATCCCAATTCTTGCCAAAAAAGATTTTGCAAAAATAATGTCACATAACTCTTGAACCTGTATAATGTCAAAAAAACATAATGACCGTTTACTTTTCAAAATCTGGAAGGTTGAAAATTTTGTAAATACAGCTTTACTTATGAAAATAAATCAAGACAAGAGTTGAGTACTAAAGTAAATCGTGTTTTGGAGTCTCGTTACTGCTCCAATCCAATACGTTCTTCTTTCAGCTTTTTTCAATCTTTCTTTATGCATATGCACAAAAACCTTCATCTTTTCTGTCAGGATAATATGATTATGAAAATTTACAAGCTTTGCTCTAACTGATCTACACTAATGACATCGAAGAGTTCTGAAATTATCTACCCCGTCCAGCACATTTTATAGTACTGACACAACCAAATAACTTCTTTGGCTTCCAACATCTAGTTTCAACATACTGAATTTTAAAAATGTACGAAATGTGTAAATGGCTGGTCATTTACACCAGCAACACTAACCAAGAGAAAGATCAATCACTTTAGTATTTCTGGCAATGTTGGTCTTTCTGGGGACGCAAGATTTTCTTCTACACATATATTGACTGTCTATCCCTGTCTAGAAATTAATCAGTGCTATTACTCAACATAATTTTTGTTTTACTGTGAAAATAATAGTACTAAACTTTTCCTTTAAGACTCCTTGTTTCTTATCTAACATAAATAATGTGCCATTCATCCATGAAAACACAGCAACAAGACCGCACAAACAAAGAGAGAGATATTGATGAATACAAAGAAAAGAAACGGCGTGATCAGAACTTGTCTGAACATTTAAGAACCCAATAATTTTTATATTTTAACAGAAAATCACTGCGTGAGTTTCTAAAACTGCCTTCATTTCTATACGATTCCAAAACGCAAGCTTCTTTTACTTTTCTCATGTTTCAGTTCAGTTTAATGGAAGCTTCAAAAAGTTTTATCAACTTCATGTAAAATTCTAAAGCGAAACAATCGATAGTCTCAAGTTTCCGTTTGTTAATAACATGTGCGGGCTTAGTCGATCACAATCTTTTTCTGCCTATTATCTCATAAATCTGGTCACTGACAGATCACAGCTATCTTAACAGAAGAGAAAGGAAATACCTTTTAGTTAACTGTATGAACTTGCTAAATGTCTACCCTCTTTGATTTAGATATATTGCTGTCACCACCATTTTGAAAGTGTTGGTACTGTTTGGGTACTTTCCGCCACCAAGAATATTAAAAAAATAGCTTGTAACCATCTTCCAACAGACCGAATTTTTGATTTTGATAGGTAAAAATAATTCAAAGTTTGAAAAAGACAGTTTGATATCAGAGAAGTGGTAACAATATGGTATTTTGCAGATCAGGAGACCATCTTTTATTGAGAAAGGCTTCAAATCACGAAGGTATTTACTACTGCGCATGGAGCATTTGAAACAACTCGATGTACTTCTCGCTATGAAGCAACAACAGTCAACTGGGCCGAATTTCAGAACTTAGGCGATTTTATCCTTTAATCAAACTGTATAAAACTTGAAAGGACAGTTAAATCTCCGAAAACGAAGCCATGCATCTCTTATGACTAATCGTTTGAAGAAAATTTTACGTAATAACCAACTGATTTTCTTTGAAATTTGTCTGTCGGGACAAAATCGAAGGGTACTCATCCAGCCCGAAAAATAACCGAATCAAAAATTTTAGGGCAATATATGGGTGGCAGAAAATAGGCTCGGCCAGGTGGACGCAAGCACTCATCCTATTTCATTTTTCCAAAACGAAAAACACGCGAGTTTTAGAAAAACAATTAAAGAAAAGCAACCTTTTTTTTTTCAACAGGAGCTAAGCCAAGAAGAGGCCATCGAAGGTACACGTTGGACAGAAATCCTAGAATACCATTCTCGTCCTCGCAGCTCGCCGCTCTAGAAACAAAATTCCTACAGGTGCACTACTTGTCAAGCTCGGAAGTGAACGAGCTTTCCTCGAAACTTTGCGTTTCCGACCACCGAGTGAAGATCTGGTTTCAAAATCGACGGGCGAGAGAGAAGAGACTGAGGGCTTCCGAAGGACCTGAAAGACCAATCCGGGTTGATGAAAACAATTGATTTGATTTGCTTCGCAACGACCATGCAATGTGCATGTTTATTGTGCTAACATATATAAGAGATAATTGTAATACTTTGTCTTCTTAGAATCACTGAAACTTAAACTGTAATGAAAGAAAAAATATGAAAGTCCCGAACTAAGATGTTGGCCTTAAAATTCTGTATTCCTGTTGAGGCATGGGAGATAAAATGTATTTACTTATAATAGTTTTCTGATCTGCGTCAATCGTGTTAATGTCGCATCGGAAAGCTCTATCAATGTTAACAGTTAAGGATAAACTAAGTCGATCCATGTTCACAAAACCCTAGGTGTAGTAAAAATCGATTCTTAGTAAAATTCATTTAATTAAAAAGTTTCATATATTTCAATAAACAATCTATATCAACGGTTAAGTAAGCAAAAACATAGTTTCAGCCACGGAAGGTGTCTAGGCCTAAAGTCTGCTCCTCCAGAGTGGTTACACTTGACACTGGCATGAGTATACGAGCCGGTAGACAATGAACTGAAAACACTTGTGCTACAAGAACTTTTCCTTTTTCATTTGACCGACTGGTTTTGCCTTTCGGTTTCGTCAGGGTCTTGAAAAGTTACACTCAATTAACAGGCTTTCTTTTGTCCTATTTATATATATATATAGTTAGTAAAACTGTCTGGCATTGTTATAGGCACTACAAAAGACATAGTAAAGAGACCAAGTTAATCCCATACTTCAGTACTGGTGTAATCTTGTTTCAAATAACTTTAATATTAAAAATGTTTTAAAAACATGATTGTTCAAATGTGTTTAATTTCAAGTCTTACCATATATCGCTGAGTATAAAAACTCTCAAAGCAAACTAACTCGTTCATGCTTGTCTGATGCACAGGGGGCGATCAGGAACTCCAGTTTCGTATGATCGGATTACTAAGGAAAGGTTTTCATCGGTTTATACATAAACAAAGAAACATCAACCAAACACAGTGCATCCTGAGTTAAAATTGGTTACCGTTAAATCCTACTTATAAGCCCATTGTAATTAAAGAAAATATGTTCCAGTTGTATGAGTTTTATTACGTTTTAAGCTTGTCAAGTTCAAAATAATTGACAATTGACATGTTAAAGCTTTATAAAAAAAAGACTAATAAAAAGAAAGATCTTATCTCGATCTCCAATGTTTCCGTTTAAGGAAATGTTAGTTAGCTTCAGTAATGAATCCGAACCGTTTTTTATTAACACTATAAGCCCCGTCGTAATAAATCCCCCTTCCCCCTCCCAGTAATAAGACCACCCGATTATACATGTAAGCCTTAACGAACAAAAAGAGCCTATGACTTAAACGTTAGGTTTTACGGTACCGGCGGTCTTATACGCCTAGTAATATACGCCCAATCGTTGTATAACACTCCATTTCAGCCCTAAATCTCTTCATATACGTTGAGCACGGTGGACTTATAAAATCGATGTTGTTCTATTCACAAAGAACATTCTTTGAAAAAAGAGCCGACTTAACTTACGCATTTTTTGTCTATTTTATAAAACATATCTTGATATGGCAGTTTAGTAAACCGTTTTGAACTAACTAGACACCCAGAGAGACCAAAACAGACCATATATTCCTCATTGTGCTTGATTGTTTTTAAACTTTAAGGTATTGGATTTGATCGTTTCTGGGCATGCGTATTGAAAGTATTACGCAACATTTTTTCCCTCTCTAAATATTCAACAATCCGGCTAATACAACAATAATAATAACGACAATAAAAGAGACAATAACAACTACAAAAAAAGTGACAATGTCAATAACACGTGGAGCTTTGTCCGTATTTTAACACTTGGGACACAGTTCTTATAAATAAATCACATGTGTTTGTTTCGATACAAAATTAAGATATAATTAACTAAAGATCTTGGCGTTAAGCTTACTCTTTGATCTTGCACTTAGTGCACGACACATTTAACAGATTACCCCTAATACCTGTTACTATACTCTAGTTAAAGCCATATCTCTTGTAATGACGTTGTTGGCCAAAAATCCATATAAAAGCAGGCAGGGATTATTTATTAATTTTCTAGTAGTTACTGACTAGCTCTAAATTTCTGTTACTTTCTCTCTACTCGAAACTGCTGCAAGCATGCAGCGAGTGTAAAATGACGAGAGGCATTCGGCACGTTTTTGTTTGAGGAAAAGTAAAGTAAAATGAAGTAAAGTTAACTAAAGAAAAGAAAAAAAAAGTAAAGTAAAGTAAAGTGATCATTAAGCCATACAGACCTTCTAGATCGCTCAGATAATCTAATAAGAATCTACTTCATCAACTTTGTTTTAAACTTAAGACCTATGGTGGTCGTGCTTTTGTGGTTGATGCCTCAACCCTTTGGAACAATCTTCCAATCTTGAGAAACTGCGACATATTTAAAACATTTAAAACCCGTTTGAAGACACAACTTTTTAACCGTGCATATGACAAATGAATCCATCTTTTATTTAAAATGTTTCATTGATCCGCATGGGAAACGGTGCTTTATAAATCATTTATTATTATTATTATTAATATTAATATTGTTATTTACATCTAAAAGATGTACTTTCGTATGAAATAGCATTTCAGGAGACTACACCGATAGTCGACGGTGTTGCGAAAGGAGGTTCCGGAATAATTTTGTATGAAATATAAGAATTTTTCTGGAAGAAGCCAAAACGTAAAACTGGGGTATTTTATATAAGGGTAGCATAAATGAAAATGGACAAATATAAGATTGAATCCAGCAAAACCGAAAAATTAACATCGTGACGTGGCTCAACTGCTTCGTTAGCTTATCCAACAGTAGATGGCGGTTACATTGGATGAAACCAATATGTCATATACTACTAATACTAACACTGATGCTAATATTAAAAAAAGTAATCAAACGGAAATGGACTTACAAACGCTTTCTGACTTGGCAAAGTTGAAATAGTCTCGAGTTAAACGTTCTTCTTACAGAACATTAGAAGGGAGAAATTTCGTCTAACAGTACCTATACCGAATCTTTTAGCACTGACCACAGGAGTGAATAAATGTTGATGTGTACTACTACTTGTGAGTGTTATTGATGTATGAAGTATGGCCATCGAGCAAATTATTTCATCATTTCACAGGGATGTCGCCTAAAAGGGGAAGTTCCCATAACCCCGTAGTTTTATTAACTGGATGAAACTCTTCTACAAAAATAAAAAGTTAACTGATATGACATGTATTCCTTCGTTTTTAATCACACAGCAGATGCGGCAAACATATTTTATTATAGAAAAGCAAATTAAGTTTTCCGATCGATTTTAGATTTCTGCTTTTTGCAAACTAGAAAATACTTTGACTTTGTTTTCAATACAGACGGCAAAGGTCGAAGAAAGTAAAATATCTCCATTTTTAAAAAAACCAAGTTTTCAAAAACTTTGGTGCAAAAAGGAAAAACGCTTGTAAATAACAAAAACCTACAAAGCCTTTCTTCGGCTGACGAAGAAACCGGCTATCAGGAAAGGAGAGGTGCAGAGACAGACCGACACACGTAGAAAGCTAGGGGAAACAGTAGTACCGTATTTATTCGATTAAACGCCGCGGCGTTTATTAAATTTTTCGTGTTTCGAGTGCGGCGTTTATTCGAGGGCG
>JANSTQ010149855.1:0-11857 GCA_026167885.1 Bergia puertoricense
GATTCCCTTTAAGAAACCGATCCCAAGCTGTCCGTAGTGAAATCAAGAACCTGCATTACGATGACGCGCAGATGAAGAAATTGTTAAAAATGTTTGTCAATGGATCTGAATCACTTCTTCTGTTTACACAGAATGTACTAAATGTGACGGTGTATCACTTACCTCGTGAGGCTAAAGATGCGTCACAGCCAACTGAATTATTCCAGGTGGTCAAGAAACCGATTCATATCCTACGAAACATCGACGTTCCATTGCGGCTGTCAACCTCAGCCATGAAACTTCCAGGAGAAGAGCAAGCCTTCGTCCAACAGTGTAACTTTCTGAAAGCATCCACGCAAGTGCTAAGACAAAAAAGGGAGAAAGCGTCAAATTTGTGTGTCATGCTAGAATCTTCCATGGCAGTTGAAGTGGTTTCCTCACTCCGAGATGCTGGACATGAGTTCTTTTCAGAGAATACAAGAATGGAAGCTACACAAGCCAAACCTTGGCTTGTGTTCTCCTGCGTAGGAAGTGCCAAACTATTGCAACGGGCGTCAAAGGATGAAAGTCTTCGCCCAACAGCTGGAGTTGCTACACGGTTAAAAGCAAGTGGTTCTGAGTTTTTGCCCAGTCCAATTGTTAATGACACTGGCCAACCCAAAGGTAGTGTGTTCTGTTACCTGCCATTGCCTGTTCATAGCGGGCTTCCGGTTCATATCAACGGTGGGTTTGCCGTTACTTCCAACAGGAGACACTTGAAGGAAAAGACCGAGGATGACAAACAGCAGACTGGTGCTGACTGGAACAAAGCCCTGTTACAAGATGCCGTATGCAAGGCCTATGTAGCACTTCTGAGGGAGTGTGCGGAGTTCCTGTCTCTTGACGCTGACACAGTCGACAGCTTTTACCGACTCTGGCCAACAATTGGCAGTATCGAAGCAAACTATGAATCTCTTCTCCAACCATTTTATGAATCTCTTCTTGTGTCTCCTTGTCTACCACGGTTGTTTACAGATGGAGAGCAATGGGTTGACATCAGGCATGTTACTTTCATGGATCCTGTTTTTCGGAAAGACCCACGAATTGGAGAAGATGCTTTTCAAGTTTTAAGACAATGTAAAGCAAAAGAGACTGTGGTTATTGATTTGCCAGAAGAAATCATGAATTCGATCAAGCAATGCAGCAATGCAGGAAAAGTTATTGAAAAAGGAAAAATCATCAAGATCAAGTTCTTCAAAGACGTTTTTTTTCCAAACATAACAGATCTTGAATCAGATTTGCGAAATACTCTCACGTTATGTGCTCTTGACGAACACAACAATGACTTGAACAATCTGATCCGACGGGTCCCCTGCATTCCTGTTTCACCAAACGGAGAGAGCTTGAAATGTCCACAGGATCTCGTTATTCCAAACAGAGAGGCGAAAACTTTGTATGAACAAAAAGACAACCGGTTTCCGTATGGATCAAGCTTTCTTGGAGACCGTTGTTTATTGCAACTTTGTCAACTGGGTATGGTGGATATGATAACCAGCGACCTTTCCTGGGAGGATGTTTTTGAGAGGGCTACAACCGTGTGGGACTTGAGCCGCAAGAGCGAAGAACGTGCACTGAAGAGAAGCAAAGCGTTGATTATCTTGATAAATAGGAAGTTAGATCGGCTAGAATATGAAAGCCCCAAAGAAACTCAGAAACAACAAGTATTCATGTCATCCAAGAAAAGCTTCTTCGTGCCAAGTTTCTTCCTGTAATGTCAAAACCGCGAACATTCCCTTTGAAGTGGAAAAAAGACGAATTGAATTACCAAGAATTGGAGTTAGCAGCTGCTAAAGATGTTTATCCGAAGAAGTCCATGTACGAAATTTGCTGTACTCAGCTCATCTTGGATGAGTCCAGTGGTACAGGATGTGGTCCTATTCCAGAGCGAGTGAAAAACTTCCTGAAGATTCTAGGCAAAAAAACCCGGTTAGTCGACATTTTGCAGCAGATACGAATAGCTACTACCACTGCACTGGATCTGAGTGACTCGGAGACAAAGGACGAAATTTCTAAGGTTTGTAAAGCAGTGTACAGTTACCGTCAAGAAAGAATGCAGGTCCGCCAAGACCAAGTCAGACAGGTTCTATCTCAAGAAAAACTATTTGTTTTTGTAAAAGATCACTTCGTAGGAACATCACAAGTGGCTTTCAACTTCCCATATGACTGCGCACCGTTTTTGTACCAGCTTCCTGAAGAGCTAACTAAGTTCGAAAAACTGATGAAGATAGCTGGCGTACGTGAATCATTTACAGAGCATGACTTTTTCAGGGTTCTCCGGAGTTTGAAGGCCCAAAGTTGTGACTGTCCACTTGATGAAAAGAATCTCCAAATTGCAGTAACGATGGCCAGGCAACTTGAAAGACGCATCAGGAACAGTGAACAAGAACAGGAAGTTATTTACTTGCCCTCTTCCGCCAGTGTGCTTCATCCTGCAAAGGAATTATGCAACAAGGACTGCCATTGGATGCCAGACGAAGAAGGGATAACTTATATCCATAGAGATATTCCAACACCTTGCGCAATAAACCTCGGGGTAAACACACGACGCCAAGAGACCTTGCGCAAGTTTTGCCAAGCAATACCGTTTGGACAGAAGGAGAAGTTGACTAATCGCCTCAAGCGTCTGTTAACCGTTTATCCATTTCGGAAAGAAATCCTGAAAGAACTTCTGCAAAATGCTGACGATGCTCAAGCCACAAAGATCTGTTTCATTAAGGATCCCCGACAGCACCCAGCTGAGCGTGTCTTTGAAGACAGCTGGAAACCGCTTCAGGGCCCTGCCTAATGTGTCTACAACAACAAACCGTTTACAAACGCCGACCTTTGTGGGATACAGAATCTTGGCGAGGGAAGCAAAGGGGATGATCCCAACAAGACAGGCCAATATGGAGTGGGTTTCAATGCCGTGTATCACTTGACAGATGTACCTACCTTCATGTCGAAAGGGGCAGAGATTGGTGAAGTGTTATGCGTGTTTGATCCGCATCGCAAGTTTGTCCCAGTGAGCACAAACGAGGAACCGGGTATGAAGATTGACGTACAAGAGATTTCTTTGCGAAATACTTTTAGAGATGTGTTCCCATGTTATCTAGAAGATCTTGACTTTCCCACTGATGATTCAACCATGTTCCGGTTTCCTCTTCGATCTCCAGAAATGGCTAGAGAGTCTAAGATTTCCACTAAACCTGTATCGTTGGCTGAAGTTGATGAGCTGATGAAAGAGTTTAAGTCGGAACTGTTCGAGGTAATGTTGTTTGTAAACAACGTACAAGAGATCTCTTTGTGTGAAGTTAATCTCACTAGTGGTAAGCTGTGCAACACGTACAAAGTTAAGGCAGACATAACCGATGAAGACACAGAAAAACGCGAAGAGTTCTCAAGGTATATCAAGCATGTGGGAATGCAGATTCAGAAAGGAGAACTTGCCGTTGCTGACGTTGAACTTAAGGAAGTGTCGTATAGACTTAATCTATCTGATAACGTAGGAAAGAGAGAGAAATGGTTTGCAATCCAGAGAATGGGATTTGAGCAAGGAGCCGACGTTCCAGAAAGCATTATCGAAGCGTTCAGGAAAGACGATTTAGCCTTGCTTCCAAGAGGAGGTGTAGCCGCCTGCATGGAGTCTTTGTTTTTAAGAAAAAGTGGTAGAAACAAAAAGGTGTCCTTTCAACAAAGTTCTGGTAGGCCCCAAGGTCATGATGGTACTACCGCAGGGACTTACAAAAAGCTTGGAATCGCAAAAACAAAAACGAAGAACATGAAAGTATTTTGTTTCTTGCCACTTCCAGATGATACTGGTTTGCCGGTTCACATAAATGGCCACTTCGTACTAGACCACGAAGGAAGAAGAGGCCTTTGGAAGGCTGAAAACTTTGGCAGGGATTGGAACAATTCAGTGCATAGCATCGCTGCTATCACAAGCGAAAGATCTTCTTGGTTTGGCTATGGACAGCAAGAACAAGACAAAGATGAAATGTAATCGCACTGTTGTCTGCTCACTTGTTAATAAATATCAGAACCTCTTCCCACCAACAGACCTTTCAGATCCCTATTGGAATGAGATGACGAAAGAAGTTTATCGTTATATTGACAGAAAGAAGATGAGGCTTCTACCTGTTGTGCGAGACTGTACAGTTGGGAAACCCAGAAAAAGAAGAGTGAAAGAAGAAGTGGAAATTACGTGGTTTCCTCCAGTTGGCGAGGGCAATAGCCAAGCATTTTTCAATCTCAGCAGTGATATGAAACCAAGCGAAAATAAAACAGCGAAAGATAGCAATATCTTGAAATATCTTCTTCTGCGTTTAAATTTCAACTTGATTGAAGCGCCACCCGCTTTATGCGAATGTTTCGACCAATCATCGGTTGACATTAAGCGTGCATCTCCAACATCGGTGATGAGGTTCTTTCAGACCTATCGCTGGGCAGAGCCGCTGTGTAATGTCGGAAGACTTCCAGCAAAGATTGAAGAAACACCATTTGAGGAAATTTACAAATTAGAGTTGCTTCTTAAGTATTGCTTGAAGCATAAATTGTTCATGCAAGAACTTGATGGCCTTCCGATGTTGTTAACGCAAGATTGCGTTGTGCGTGTTTTTGAATCAGGAAGACCCAGATTCCTTACAAGTCATCACTACATTTTGCCGGGACGTGAATCTGAGTTTGTTCATCGTGAAATGTACAACATTTTTCACAATGAAGAGCTGGAAAGATTGCAAGTATTCAAGGCCTTCAGAATTCAAGATTTCGCTGAGCAGCTTCCCCAGCTTCAGTTTCCTCTGCCAGTGGAGTTCTCCACAGGTACTCGATACTTACCTTGGGACCCAACTGATCCTTTATTCAACAAGTGGTTAGAACATGTATGGCGGTTCCTTGCATCTGAAACTAAATGTATTTTGGATGACATACAATCGGGTGATGATTCCAAACGCTACCAAATTGTTGAAGCATTGAAGCCTCTAAGCAACTGCTCTCTTATCCATGTCACTGTGCGTACGTTAGCTGGAGTTGACTCATTCACACATTCATCTCCTGTAAATCACTACTTAGTGCCGATAGCAAAATCAAAAACCGTGATCAATTTTGATGGAAGTGATAACTATCCAACTATAGAAGCCCTACGGAAATTTTGTGTTCCTGAACTCAACCACTGTTCAACAGATGGAGAAAGGAAACTAACGGACCATGTCAAAGTTGCAAGATGGTTGGTAGCTACATTGAACAACCCCTCGACTGTTTTGGTGTCACTTCTTGAAAATCTGGACAGAATCAAGAACATTGTCGAAGCTAGATATGTAACACAAAAAGAGTGTCAGAAGATCTTACTGTACTTCAACGATTTGCTGAAGAAATTCCAGTGCGGAAAGGCAAGTGACTTGCGCCAACTTCCATTCTACGAGACCGTTCAAGGGGAGCTTGTACCAATCAACAATGCAACAGCGATTGTGATTCCAAACACTGTACCGACAAATGACATGCATATGTGGGAGGGCAAGGCCGAAACAGTGTTTCTAAAATCAGCGGCGAGCCTGAAAGAATTGTACGACTACGTTCAATGTTCTTCTTTCACTGAAACAGAAGTTTACCTCAACTTCATCTTTCAACATTTTGAAGATATGAGTCCCAAAGGAAGAATGAAGCACCTTCAGTATCTGATGGAACAAAGGCTTCCAACTTTGGCAGTTGGTAATTGGAATCGGGAGAAACTATTGACTGGTCTGCGAAACTTGCCGTTTATCCCAAGTAAAACTAGAGAACTAGTCAAGGCATGTACTTTTTACGATCCAGAAAACAAAGTCTTTGCAGCCATGTTCTCTGGTCAGCTGAACGTTTTCCGCCACGGCCCTTCAACAAGCCTGAATAGTTAAAATTGTTACGCCAAATTGGTCTCGTATACGAGGTAACATCGAACCAGTTCATCACATTTGCAAAACAGGTTGCAAATGAAGCAGTTACAAATCGAAGTGCTGCGACTCAGAAGTCACAAGTTCTCTTGGACCACCTTTTTCAGAGAAAGAACATAGCGACAGAAGGTCTTCTTGGAAGAGTCTGTGATATTCCATTCATTTACCCGGCTACGATTGGAAAAGATCTTTTAGAGATATGTCCACCCTACGGTCTTTTACCGAATGGCCACCTTCCTTTCGTTTCATTCAAAGGTTCACTTCTTAATGTGCACGTACGTGCAGGTTGGAGCTGTGCAAACATTTTGCCAACCACAGCCAACCCAAGAAACTGTTACTTCCATTATGACGATCTTTCACACAACGGCATCGAAAACTACACAAAGTGTGTGGTCAAAGCACTGGAAATACTAGAAGAGCCAACCCCTGACATTGTTGTCTCACATTGTAGAAGTATTTCTCTTTGTCAGGCAAAACATGATGCCTCCAAACAAGAAGATGGGGAGAAAATGAGAGACTTATCGTCTGTTATGGAAAACGTCTACACGGTTTTAGGAAAGTTTCTTGAAAGTCGTGAGCTGGATCGCCTGAAGAGTGTTGCCTGTGTTTTGGTAGATGGGAATCGCCTTGTACTTCCAAATCAAATTGTGATGGATTTTCTTGTTAAAGATGAGATTAAACCATACCTGTACAAGTTACCCACTAATATTCGCAGCCATCAAAAAGTCTTTTTACGGCTGGGAGCTAACGAAAATGTTACAGCGGACCAATACGCCATGGTACTGCAAATGATACATGACGAAGTAGAGGCAAGTGAAAACAAGAAGTTCAATCCGAATGAGGTAACAAAGACCTACAAAGCAGTTCAAGGGTTGTTCGAAAAGCTTCAGGAAAACTGCCTCTTGAATGTGTCTGATCTTTTCCTTCCAGCAACAACGAGGTGAATTGACCGAAACCAAACGTCACCGGTGTTCCTAAAGAATTCCAAAGAGATAGTCTTTGATGATGCTCCTCATTTTCGTGGACGCATTGGGGAATTTGATAAATGCATGCTGGTAGACCCCTCAGAGTATGGTTTGAGCGCAATAAACCTTGAGGAACTTGTTCTCAAACTGCCAGCAGTCCTGCAACCCCAGATGTTAACAGCAATTGTAAACGAAAGTCTTATTGAAACAGAAAGGAAGTCAAAAGAACGGTTTGGACCAGCTATGTCTCTGAAGAACTTGCTAATCTCCAGTCAGTTTGCTCAAGGCGTTGTCCGCCTCATACGCCACGAAGACAAGAAGGCAGGAACAAAGAGAGACGAGTCCATCCTTGAGACAATAAAACAAAGATTTCAAAATATTCGAGTTTATAGCGTGGATTGCCTTGTTACTGTCCTTACTTACCAAGAGAAGATTATTCCCGGTAGCGAAAAAAAGCAATTTTGTTTTGCAGAAAAGGTGCAAGATTCTGAAACAGAGGTCTGGGACATCTACATTCAATCTTCCATGGACACGCTTTCCAGGGCTCTTTGGTCAAGAGTGGCAGAAGTTGTGAATGCAATAACAAACGGTTTATTGCGTGATTCGCTGATCCATCTGCCGTTGATGCTTGATTACCCAATCAGTAAGATCCAATTATTTTTGGATGAATTGGGGATCCGCGAGGATCATTCAACTGATGTTTCCCAACCACCAACTCTGCCAGAACCGGGTACGTTTATCCACATCGACGATCACCATCTTCTGGTAAACTCGTTTGAAGACTTCGAACCTGGAGAGTACGTAGGATACGAACTGGAAGACCCAAGCTTAGAACAAGAAGACGGAACTCCTACGTACATTTATGCCATCATTATTGAGAAGGTTTCTGATGGCACTAAAGGAAGCTCCCCAGTCACCAAAGAGTACAAGATCAATGTGGGCAATGACAAAGAACCTATTGTCGTTGAGGCCGTGGATCTCTACAAGTTTCATCGTGTCAAAGGAGCTCCGTGCAAGGGGTTACAGATTTATCAAGGAGCAACACCAGGCCAAGAATCGGCCCAGAGAACATCCAAAACGCTAAAACAAGCGATGGAGGAAGTCAGTGACATCTTGGAAGAAGCTTGGAGACTTCCGAAAGACTGCAGAGAATGAAGATAGTGAGACGCCTCTATCTTGCCTGGCATCCAGATAAGAATCGCGGAAATGAAGACTTCTGCAAACAAGTCTTTCAACATATTCAGAATAAAATCGCTAGACTTCTTGAGAGAGATGAACCACGGCGACGAGGAGGTCCGAGGGAATCATGGAAAGAAACATCAAGCAAGTCTCATCACGTCTTTCGTTCATTCTTCACTCGCTGGAACAGACGTGCCGACAGACATCGTAGCCAGCAGGATCACTATTTTTCCTGCGGAGAATCATCAACTGGTAGTTACTAAGGTTACCGCCGATCCAATCCACAGCCAGGTGAAGCCAAGAGATGGTTTCGTCAAGCAGAGGCTGACCTAACAGCAGCTACAAACGAGCCAGGTGGAAAGAAAGCGGCTCATGAATGGGTCTGTTTCAAGTGTCACCAGGTTAGCTGTGATTGGTTTTGAGGCAAATGCTTAAAAACTAGTTTTGAAAAAAAAATTGCTTTTTCTGCCTAGCCGTGTAAGCTAAATATGCTTCGTTTATCATCAAAAGTTGATATGGTATATTTTTCGCCTTTGGGTTTGGTTAAGTAAGCTTTCAACCAAACCCAAAGGCGAAAATCATACCATATCAACTGCTGTTGATAAACGAACACATTTGAGGAAAATGGTTTTGCATGGCATTAATTAAGCGCAGTTTTGCTTCGAGTGGAGGGTTTGAGAGAAGGAGTAGTTGTGATTTGTCTTCTTATTTTTGGCGTGTTAGAAGTGTAATCGTTCTGTTTTGAAACATCTAGCCATCAATGCTGACTACCGAGTATGATCTTATTAGCCTAATATGTCCGAATTTTTTATTTTCAAGTGAGAAAAGGACAAAGCAAACACATATGTTTTGGTGGTAGAGCCCATTGTCCAAAAGGCTGTTATATTCATTGGCATTGCAATTTTGTATGGGCTCTAGTCTAGGTTTTATTTCTGTAGTTGAGTTTCTCAGGCAGCTTGTCGAAGCTTCCTGCCGTTAATTTCTTATTCTTTCTCGCGCATATTATCTCCTCCTTATCAGCACTTACATTGGAATTAATTTAGCATCTTCACACTTGGGAAACATTACCCAGAGATTAGAAACAGTATAATCCTGGTTATTAAATGCATCTGTGTGTAATTATGTAGGGCTGTTCTATGTTAATTCTATAGGAAATTCATTGCCTGACGAGGGTATTCCACGTTAAATTTCACGAGAAAAATCATATTACACGAACTGAGTAGCGGTGAGTGCGATATAAATTTTTCGAGTGAATTTAATGTGGAATACCCGAGTCAGGCAATGAATTTTCCCTGAATCGCATAACAGGAATGAAACTTTGCTTATTCGAGTCAACTTGAATCCTGCTTTTACATTTTGGTACCGCGCGGACAAAAGCCATTTCATTGCATGAGGTGACAGGCAACTGGCGAATCGGGTTTGAATTCATTCAGAAGTTAGAACATTGCGGCTTGCAGCTCGTCACTTTCATTTTCTATCACGAGGCCACAAGTTTGTCAAAAATTTACACTCTTTTATTTTTCAAAATCAATTTGCACATGGTACATTTCGTGTTTCAAATCTGCGAAGAATATAATGCCATCAGTTCACAAACATCTGAACTACAACAAACTCTGGCGCTGTGACTGAATGATGCAGTTCATGTGGGTTCAAAGTCAAACCAACAAGAAGTTAACGTTGCCAAATGGGTAAACGCTGTAAGTATAATTTAATTTTCATTAAACTCAAACTTAATAACTTCATAACAATTTTCTTTTTGAGCGACACAATATTTGCCATTTCCTTAAAGTGCCTCGCCAGACTTCTTCAAGTTCTTCGGTTCAATATTGAAATTGTCCAGAGCTGGAGAACAGGCCGATCGAGGAAGAATCTTCGTAAAGCCGTTTCGGTAAGGCCCCATACTCTTTTGCATTATTTCTAGAAAGAAATGCTTGAGTACCGGTAACTCAAGACCCTCTTCTTTAGAAATTTTTATTGATGTCGAACTGTCTTTGAAATTCATCCTCCAAGAACGAAGACAACGTTTATAACTGACTGCTGTCGCTGTGCTTTTCTTGGTGCTTGTGCCTCTATTTCTTGTATGAAAGCCTTGAGTTCTTCTTAGGTGTACGTCAAAACTATGTTTGCATCAGCTTCGCCCTGTTTTAGCGTTTCCTGTGTGGTTCAGACATTTTTTGAGTTTCTTGTTTACTTCGTAAAGTTAAAGAATAAAGGTCTTTTGATGTCTCTCCAAAACATACAAACTTGGGAGTTCCGAGCTTACGATTCCAGTTTTTCTGAATAACATGTTTTCTGTAGGTTCGTTGGACATAAAAATTAGCAATTTACATGGGCAGAAAGTATCAGTAAAGTACTAAAAACTGAGTATCAGTTTGTCCATCGAGTTGGTGGCAAGTGTAAACAAATTCAGAAATCGCGAAAGTTATGGTCCAGTGAACAAAAGCTGAATATGCACAAGTGCAATTCTATCTGAAATACCGTCTCATCTCTGCTCGTTTTAACCAATCAGCGTGCGTGTTTCACTCCTGCTATGCGATTCTACACAAAATAGTTGTAAGGGTTATATTTAGTGAATTAACACCTCTATGCTTTTTGTATCGAGCTATAAAGGTCCGAGGCTGAAAAAGTGTCTGAAATGTGAAACTTTAAGGACATTTTTTTCTGGCGAGGGTCAATTGTAATGCTTAATACAAAGTAGCGCAGAAGGTGGTTAATTTATTTAATGATTTAACAACAATTTTATCAATTGGAACGATAAAGTGCGCGCGGTGACGCAATGAGGTAAAAGTAAAATTGGTCGAGTTCTTTGTGTTTTGTGGTATTGAATTACTAACTAGCTCCGTCTTCTTTTCCTTTGTCGCTGTTCCGTACCTAAAAGCTGAATTTCCGGCCATTAGGTATTAGCCCTCGGACGACCAAGTTGTTTTTCATAACAAATTAATCAAAGGGGGGCGGGGGGTCAATCGGACAACAGTCGTTTCACAACAACTTCAAAATCTGCTATCTTGGCCGCCATCTTGGATTTTGGAATTATTTTGTTTTTGCAAAATTGTAGCACATTTTCATTAAATAAGTTGAAAAATCATTTATTTATAGTTGAATAAAAGGGAAAAGAAGAAATTAAAACGAATTTTGTCAAAAAATATCCAGTTTTTGATGCAAATCTAAATTTGCATAATTAATTTCGCATAAATTATTGATGAAGTCATCCAATTAACGTCTTAAGATGTGTCCATAATTGGACTACAGGTACTGCAAGTTTCGTTTGGATTGTATTAAAGCTTTGACTTTTAGGTCAGAAAAACTTTGCGGGGTGGGGTGGTAGTCAATTCGACCAGCCTCATGGACGTTCGTGGGTTAAACAACAAAACAACTTGCAGTTGGTTGCAAATATCGACCCTGTTGTATGAAAAATATTGGCCCTGCCAGCGTGCATCACGTAATCGATTCTGACCAATAGCATCTCGCGTTTTCACTGTGAAAGTTGTTGTTGAGTTATAAATTTGTACATTATTGCGATTTATATAACATGATAAAGCTATTTGCAAATTGTCCCAGGAAATGTGACAAAGCCCAAGTAAGCAACTAGGAAAAAAACGCTTTAAACATTAAAGACTTGTCTATTTGATCAAGAACATTGTAGTATTGTTGTAGGAATTTATAAATCGATTTCTGGAATTTTGAATCACCTTTTTTAAAAAGACATCGGTCTTCATCAGTGAAGTTGGTCACGTGACAGCGAATTGTCACGTGACAAACATCGAGGAACGGAGGAGAGGGCCCGGTCCCAAGTGT
>JANSTQ010149877.1:0-11850 GCA_026167885.1 Bergia puertoricense
AATGACACCAATTCAAGATACTTCCATCTAGTTAAATGATTCACATTAATTTTATTAACCCTCTCAGCCCCAAACACGACATTTGACGTGTTGCTAAATTCTCCTAAACTGTTTCCATATGTTCCTTTTAGACAGTTTGGGAGAACCTCACTTTTCATACTAGATAGCTTGTGTTTGATCAGTTCCTTTGTTCTCACCACCAAACAACGTATTTTGTCTCGATAATGGAAGGAGAAAATAAATGTTGATAAACTGGCTGGGGCTGAAAGGGTTAATCACTTCATGGTTAGTTTTTCTTGCAACACCTGAGTGTTCTCATCATGGAATCCCTCCAGGAAAGACTCCAACAGCTCAGCAGCGTTGTCAATACGCTCGGCATATTCACCAATGATCCAGATCATGGATGCCCTAGGTGAAGAACAGTTACAAACAGTAACATTGTCATGTGTCCCACCACTTTCCAAACTTCACAAGGTATTTACATTTTGAATACTGAAGTTCTCAGTTTGACATTCAGAAATACATGACTGTATGCCATAAACACAAGATGGTACAATTAACAGGCCACATTTTTTCTTACAAATTGCTGGTCCAAAGTTAGGGATGTGACCATGAATACAAGCACTTACAGGTCATTCATATCCACCACGTCAAAGAGTAAACAATTGCAGTAATCAATACATGTATGTTTACAGTTTGTGATCAATCACTCACAACACACCAAAACCAATAAACTGAGCAAAATCTGGAGTTAAAAAGTATGGAGTGCCTTAAAAGGCATAAAAAAACTTCAGTAATCTTAAGAGGGGGATACCTGTCTTTCTTTTGTCTATATCAAAGTGCACTGTCCAATCCTTCTTTTGTACTTCATTTAAAGGAGCAGTTTCATGGTTATTTCACACAAAACTGCCGCTTTCCAAAATTATAGTTCTTTTCATTTTTGTTCACAGTATATTGATCAAAGCTATTTAGTTTGACAAAGAAACCCATTAGTGAACAGACTTGTCAAGGATCAAAGCATTTTGGCGCTGTAGTACATAAGCCAATAATTTATCCCATGGGCCAACCCTAAATTCACTCCAGCACTCATAACTGTAATCTGTTTCAATCATCCACGAAATTAAGCCATCCACAGTGCATTTGTAACGTTGAAGGTAGAATGGTGCTTGAACTATTCGTAGCATCCGTTATTTTTGTATTTACAAGGGTTTTTGCCGAGCGATGGAAAGGTTGCGCAATCATACCATGAAACAGCCCCTTTAAGGCAAACCTTTTTTTCAAAAATGTGGCTCAAAGCTTGGAGTGCAGCCATTTCATGCACAGTTACAGTATCTCTTCACTCCCACAAAGTTTATCCTGACAACATGAGCAAATGACCTAGAGTGGGCCTCCTTCCAGATTTGTGAAAAAGGTGTTTAAAAACTTTAAAAGTATAAAGCAAATCAATAAGAGCATCTGTTCTGATAACAATAGTAAAAATAAGAACATTAATAATAAAAATAACAACAACAATTGTAATAATAATAATAAATTTATGTCTGTTTGCAGTGAAATATCCTGACACTGTTCTGCCAGGTACTTGTCTAACAAACATATCAATTTAGGAGACACTGTTTAACACAGTAAGATGCAATATGCTACTGTGTGTACAGACCAAGTATCTCCACTGAAAACAATGCAAAACTCAATAGTAATAGATATAGAAGTTCAACAAGGAAACTAAGAGCTTAAAAACAACCTACCTTGCCTCAGGTTCATCAAGAGAGTCCAGATTCTCACACAAAGTGGAGATAATGCTCTCGTACTTGTTGGGGTATTTACGGAAGATATCCTACAATAAGAGAGAAAGCAGATTCAGCATTCATTATTTTGGTTTAATCCATTTATTCCGAAGCAATGGCTCATCATTACTGTTGAATGCTTGATTGTCACATATTGTACTTTGTAATAAATTCCATGACTCCTCCAAAGCTAAGCCAGCAGTTAAACCTTTTTATCGACACAAATTCATAAATTGCCAAAAAACTTGTGTGGTAACTTATGTTGTGAGCAATTTGGATACATGAAAACAAAATCCAAAATCAAAAGTTAATTGAATCTTAATTGAATAATACCACAACTAACAAATTAATATTTAACAACACCAAGGTGACTTTTCATACCTTGATTACCACAATAGCTTCCTGCACCACATAGTTCACTTTGGTCTGAATAAGGTCAAGCAGTGTGCTCACACAGCGCTCGGCAGATTGCTGCCATGAAAAAGATTTATTTAATACATTAATTTTTCCTCAAAGAAACACATTATGGCACTCAGCTAACACCATGCATATACACATAGTACACTGTACATACTGTTAGTATCATAATGAACAAAGCAATTTTAAAATCAGTAATACTTTTCACCTCAACTTTGATGGCACAGCGACCAATAGCACGAACTGACTTTCTCACAAAATCAACATCGACCTCTGTGGCATATCTGCAACAAAATCAAGATTACCATTCAATATAAATTATAAACTTCAAACTACACCTAGAATTTAATATAATCCAATCCTCAATCTTTTGGTTTCATGTATACTGTTTGCCCTAGGAGGATGAAGGGGCAATTTACTCCAACTTATATACAGCCCAAATGAGGATGTGCCACCCTTCAGGCTTGAAATTTTGAAGTCTAAGTATAAAATTACCTCCTGTCACTGTCATAGACAGGATACTAGTATCGGGCTTCTACTTCTAACAATTCTCAGGTCATAAACTAGCTGTCATTTTGTAAAGAACAGATAAATTATTTAAAATGGTACATTTTGATATCATAAATAGGGTGAGGGTTGAGAGCCTGGGTGACAATTCCCTAACCAAACATTAGTTGAGAACCCCAGCCCAGTTGTTGGTATCAGGGGCAGATTTAGGGAGAGGCCAAGGCAGCTCCCCCCCCCCCCCACTTTTGCTGGTAATTTTGCAAGCATTTGGTTAGAAAAAGGCAGAAAAATACCTCTTGTGGAGCTCAGATGCCATTTTCCAGAATTCTTGGTATTACATGTAGTCCCCTGTCAATTTTGCTGTACTTACTCTTTGAGCTCTGCCAGGGCTTGGGCAATGTTCTGCTGGTTAGCAAGTCTGATCATGATGTCCAATTTCTCTAGTTTCACATAGATTGGATCATTGTACTTTACAAAGAACACTTTCATCTCATTCTTCAGAATATCACTCCTATGGAAAAACAAGCAGAGCATTGGCCTCACTTTGTATTCAGCTATTTCAAGAATCATAGACACACTGAATTGTGTTGGGAACTAGTGTTTCAACTGGTAAATAAAGTTGTACAGAACCCATTGTGTTACTCATTTTAGTTACCTCTTTTGGACAATCAAGTTGATATTCCTGAGAGCCACATACTGGACCTCTGGCTCACATGACAGGAGGGTGACTGGAATCACAATTAAACAACAATTCAATCAGTCCACACACAATAAAAAAGTATGGCACCACCTGTTACTTGACTGATACAAGGGTACAAAATGACGAATTCTTTCAATTGTAACTGGTTTCACTGAATTTGTTTACAAAGCCCAGAAAGTTTTTTGGTCAGCCTGACAAGAAATGTAGCTAGCTCAATAATATAAACATGTTAAATATAGCTGACAAAATGTCTGACAGTAGCAGACAAAGTGGTATATGACACTGTCTTTCCATGCGCAAGGAACTGAGAATCAAAATTATAGAGTAACATACATCAAAACAGACTAAATGAAATATAAAGTAAATTCAGGGTTTTGAAATACAATTCTCCACTAATTTTAAACCAGCCCTCTTGGCCCAGCTAACTGTATTTTGAGAACATTTTACCAACCTACATGTACATAAAAAATAACTGGCTTTAGCAAGCTTTTCCTCTTAATTTCACACAGTGTGATGCACTCACTGATCTCCAGCATTCTTTCACATGTATGCGAAGTTACTGAAAATTTTATATAATGCATTTAACACTCTTGCTTTACACTTACAAAATAAGTGAATGTATCCTAATTTATTACAATTTCACCTGACCATAATGATAATAATTAACTAGATGAGGTATAAACTTAAGATACAAATACATGCACATTGGACAACACTATAGGAAAACAAGACTTGTTTACAATTGGAGCAAGTTATCGAATCTCTCATATTTGTTTTCCTTTTCCCTTCCCAAGATCACTCTAGGAATTTCATTATCTTTCATATGAGGTCAATTTAATAATCTTGTGGTTTTTGCAAGACTTTTTAGTACAATGCAAAATTCACTGTAGAAGCAAAAAAATTAATGGGTTACCATAATTCCTCATAATAATGATCTCATGAACATAAAGATCTTACCAAGAGGAGGAGCCAACTTCTTTGTTAGACTTTGAATATAACCTGATCCTGGAGCCATGAGTTCCATGTACTTCATAAGAACCTATGGTGATTGTATTTGATAAATTAATACACCATTGTTTTGTGGAGTGCAATGTGTCTATAATGCAGTTTATTAGATTTATCTTGAGTTCATTAACAGATTTTAACAGGCCTACATGCAGTGCTCTCTCTCTCTCTCTCTTTCTTTCTTTCTTTCTCGTGTCCTCTCTCTCTCTCTTTCTTGTGTCCTGGGCTGTTTAGGCACAGCTAGTTGTTTCATAATTATGTCTTGAAAAATAATTATAGGCTAAGTTTACCTTGACTGCTGAGAGAACTACTGCAGCATTTGCATGGGAAAGTCTTGGTGTAACACGCTCACAAATGCTGCAACATAATTTGTTTACATTTGGGTATTATGTATTTCAATCTAGAGATTTACACGTACTTTGGTTTAAAAGGAGTATAAAAGTGTTACAAATAACACAATATTCAATTACTATCATAATATAAATACAGCAACTCCACTGCCAAATTACAAGTAATGTGCGCAGTCTTTAGTGTACACCAAAAAGAAGAGCTGCCTAGGGACAAATCAATTGAGTTTTGAGAGGGCAGGGAGTACGGGCCTGGGGGGGGGGTACTCCAATATTATTAGGGTGGGGAGATGCTGCTGAGCCCTTGAGACCCTGACCCTGTTCCAGACACAAAAAGCCACAAAAAGTAACCCTGTTTCAGACTAGAAGCCAGAGAAACATACCCTGTTCCAGACTAAATCTGACATGTATTTTATACCAAATAGCTGAGGTCCTGTCTGATCACAAAAATATGACCATGTTCCAGACCAAGAGACCGATTTACATACCCTGTTCCAGACTAAGAACAACCAAAAACCATACCCTGTTCAGCGGCATGTCCCTGAGTAGCCCATCTATGGGAGTACCCCCCTGGGGGTATGGGTAATCTTATCAGTATAAGATTTTTTTATTTTGTTGCAAAAAATTTAAGTTTATAAAAACACAGGGCTTTAAGTCAGAACTGCGGGTATTTTTAATCTCCTTACAAATGCTTGCAGGATATTTATGTTCAAAATCACCCCCCTTACCTCCCTCTTAACAAAATTCAAATGTCCAACCTTCATAAAACGCAAAACAAAACTAACATCCACAGTTGACCTCACCACATGATCACAATACACATACATGTATCAATTTTTTTTTCTCATTTTGCAATCTTGTATCAACTTTCTCAGGGGAATACTGCATTTCCTAAACAGTAAAGCCGATTTTCACTTTAGTCTTTGAAAATAAATGCATTAGCTGGTTGTCGTGCCTCCGTTCCCAGAGGACAAAGTCCGGACTAAACCTTTTCCCTATACATGTATATCAAGGCTGGCAGAGCAGGGAGGGGGGGGGCCCAGGAGAGGCACTAGCCCCTGCAATTTTCAGGCCAAGTATGAATTTTTTACAGCCCAGGAATATGGCTTGAAGACAAAAATATGCAAAGACACCTCCAAAATATGCACAGTTGGTGTTTCAGAGAGTGTAATTTCTCAAAATTTTCCTGGGGAGCATGCCCCTGGACCCCTCAAGGAAAAACTCACATCTTCAGCACAACCACAATTTTCTCAGCACCCCCAGTGACGCTGAACTTCTGCCAGCCCTGTATATGTAGATCAAACATGATTATAAGTCACAAGAAATTGTCCATTTCTCACCTTTGTGCTTCCCTCTCATCTTTGGGAGTGTATTGGGCTAGAGAGTCCAGGATGAAGATCTGACCCCACCTGTGACAATAAAATGAGAACAGACTATCAATCTGTACTGGAATACAGTTATCTCTACTTGGAATAATTTTTACAAATTTCAAGACCAAATTAATATATTAAAGAAAAAAGAACCAAGAATGAAGAGTGACCTAGCCCATCTGTCAAAATATCACAGAGACAACAATAAATATCAAAGTATTATACGTATTGTAAAAGAATTACTATAACTTGTTAACCTTTTTCACCCCAGGCACAGAGCATAAATCAATGTGTTGCTAAATGATACTAAATGGCCCAGAGACTTTCTTTTTTTAAAAACAAATTGGGAGAAATATGTAATAAATTATTATTACTAATTAAATTGACATTTAGAACACAAGCTGACATTTTCTATGAATACAGAGTCAACAAGGATTCAGCTCACTATCTTTTATAGGAAACTAGCAATTGACAAGCAGGAATTTTTGTTGACATAGGAAACTAGCAATACATACTCTGTACACTCATTCAAAGCTGTCAAAAGCTTGTTGATGGTTTGAGATGTCATTTCTATCATAGCGGCAGCAGATGGCGAGGCATCTTGGATCTCAGACAAAGCAGCAACAGCATTGGCCACAACCTAATCCAGGTGAATTCAGATTGTAACATAAGATGATGATGACACTTTCATTCAAGTCAGGGTAGTCCCTTTAGTAAAGACTGTTCTCAGTAGAAGCCCAGGACTTACAAAATATGCTTTACATGCTATTAAAAGCCTAGGATAAAAAATTTAATATCAAAAGTTAAAAACTGCCTAATACTTAAAGGGATCCTCGACTGTTTCAACAAGTTGCACCGAAAATGCTCTTTGAACATTGCTTAGGTCTGTTGCACAACAGATTTTTCAATTTTGAATTTCCTGGTGCCACCATCTCAAAAAGTGACTTGTTACGGTTGCAGTACCAGGCTCCACTCTTGTCTAAAACAATGTTACAGATCGAGAGGGGCCTGGCACTGCAATCATAACACATCACATTTCAAGATGGTGGCGCCAGGAAATTCAGAAGTGAAAAATTGCCTCACAAAACCCCAATTTGTGGACTTACAAGATCAAAGCAATGTTTTTCTGCTATGCAACAGATCTAAGCAATGTTCAAAGATCATTTTTGGTGCAACTTGTTGAAACAGCCAAGGATTCCTTTAAAATATTAAAAATTGAAATATTGTAAAAAATTAGACAATAAAAAATATTTATACTAAAAAACATAATTATATTTTAAACAATTGCTAAAAATGATGCCACCATTAAAATAAAATGTCTTCTTGGCCAAATGGTACATGTAAAATTGGCTTTGGCAATTATAAGCATATATCTAACATTATTTTGTTTGGACATGTACATTTAAACTGACCATGGACATGAGCCATTTTTTGTAAGATTAACACAGTCATTTACTTCAAGGTATTAATCTCACTCACAACAAGTAAGTCTGCATACACATGCACTGTAGCCATTAGGTAAATATGGTAAGACTGGTAACAATAACTTTCAAAACAAAAACAAGATGCCAACCCACATGATAACATAAATATCAAAATCCCTACCATAGGGTTGGAATCAGAAAGAAGGTCTTTCAGGGAATCCAAAAATCCCTGATCCTCAACTAACTGAGAGTTGATGTCATGCAGTTTAGCAACACAGACAGCTGCTGTCTTTCGAACATATGGATCTTCATCTTTCAGACATTTGCGCAGTGGCTCACAGAGATATTCAGTGATCTTGTCCACCCTGATGCAACCCATGGTTCGTACTGCCAGGGCTCGAATGAGTGGGTTAGGGTCCTCACAGTCCTGAAAATAAAATTATATCTGTGAACTCCTTACAGTACATAGTAAATAATTTTGAAACAGCATCCTTTGAGGGTTAAGGTCACCATTTTTGCCGAGTTGAAAATTCTTTGCAGACTTTAAAAGGTGGATGAAAAGTTACATTATCCTACAGGTAACAGAGTAAAAAGAAGAAAATTATTATACTTACTAGTCTAAGAGAGAATTGAGAACTGAATCAAAGGTTGCTTAATTATAATTGCACAATTTAGGTGTTTTCAATTATGCATGGGGTTTACTTTTATAGCAGGGAGGGAGTGGTCTTATAATTCTTACTTAGAAATATGTTTGTGTAAAACATTTTGGGTCATTATAAAGGCATATTTTTTATTCTAATGAAGTACCATTAATGCTCAAATTAGCACCCAGCTTCAAATAGACACAATACATCAACTCAGTAAAATGCTCATCTATACCTTGACAAATGTGTTGACGGCCATGATGGCCATATCTGGCTGCGACTTGGCGTAATTCATTAAGTATAAGTATACAAGTTTCTTCAGCTCCAGGTTGTCCGTCTGCATACAGTTCACCACATCAGGAAACAGAGAACTGTTGAAAACAACAAAGAATAGCAGACAGAATTTTAAACTTCAAAGCGCAATATTTTTTTCCAAAGCTACAATAACTTGACCACCGACGAGTGCACAGAACAAAATTTATACTACAATACATGCAACACTTTTCTCCTTCAACTTACTCAATCTGTAGTAAAAACACAAACAATATAATAATTATAATAACTATAATAGTAATAACTAACATAATTATATAATAATAATAATAATAAAATAATCTATACAGTATAACTTTGTGCAATATTCACAGTATTTATTTTGTAGCAAGAACAAATAAAGTTACCAGTAGAAAAGGAAAATCAATGATAAATATGTAATGGCTATTTCCTAAATACTGAGGCACTATTTGGTCACAAGTTAACACAGTCACCTTACATTAACTGATTAACAAATGTACAGAAAGTGCAAAATCACCTGACATCTTTGCCAACAGTCATGCTGGCAATCACTTTTTTCACGGCTTCCTTCTTTCTGTCCTTCTTCTCACTGTTCAGTTCAGCTTTCAACTCAAATATCTCACCTGTTAGATACCAAAACACAAAAAAAGAAAACCACAAGTTTTATTGTTTGAAATTAGGTAATCCCTCGCTTCAAAATCATTTATTATGCCACTCCCTTCATTTTCTGAGTGAATTCAATCCAAGAGATGAAAGATATAATAATGAACATGTACAGTGTTGTAACTTAACGCTTGCCCACTTGCCCGGGGCAAGCAAAAATCATTCACGGGCAAGCAAAAATCATTCACGGGCAAGCAGAAGTTTTGTCTTGGTTGCCCGATTGGGCAAGTAAATTTGTTAGAAGACCCCAAATTCAACAATAAAATATCCAAAAACAATATATTGTTCTCACCAGATAAATTTAAAGTGCAAAAATAAAAACCATTACAAAAAACTGCAACGCAAACTGTTTTCCTTAATATACGATCTACTCGTGGCCATCCGCCATGTTTTCGTGCTCTGCTGCTGATTGACCAGGCCTCCTGCATGTTTTATTTTATGGTGCATTCTCATTGGTGCAAACAAGCTGACCAATAGCAGACCCCGATATATACAGCCACATTTCCACGTGCTTACATGTAGTTGGAGTTCATTGTCACTCACTGAAAATAATGGAGTGATATTTGAAAAATTATAATGCCGATACTTCTTCCAATTCAAAATGTAAATCGATTCAGAATAAGCCTCCAGCAACATCTTCGCAGAAAATTAAGGAGTACAATCAAAACAAGAGATCAAGAGGGTTTGTGAACGCGTGGAAAACAGAGTTTCCGTGGGCGACTGAACTCAAGAAAGATGGCGAGAAGCAAAATATTATTGTGTTCAATTTGTCGCTCTTATTCCAAGTTAAAGGGAAATCCTCAATAAATTTACTATTTTTATCCCACCCTTGCTGCAGCTGTTTGTTTCAGTTTTTGCAATCGTTGTGAAAACTAGAAATTCTGACATCTTTAACAAAAGGAATGATAGTTATTAGTAAGTGTCAAAATTTCAAGTCTTCACACGTGGAAAAGTTCGACCTGGCTCTTAGGTATATTGGGCAAGTAAATTTTATTCAGGGCAACCAATCTTCAAGTCTAACTTGCCCTGATGGCAAGTGATCAAAAAAGTTAAGTTACAACACTGCATGTACAAACATAGGTTCTCAGAAAAGTCAAACATTCTATTTAAAAAAATCATAGATCAATATTGAAGGACTCAGCTGAGTTTGAGGATTGAAATTAACAATATGAAAAAAGATGTGGAAACATGTGGCATATGCCATAAACACAAGACTTGGTAAGCACAGGTGAAACAAAAAGGGATAAAAAAAACAACTACTGTACCTTTCTTGGTGGTCGTAAAATATTTTGAGTCTGTCATGATGCTTTCCTGTCAGAACACAAACACAAGGTATTTATTCAAAAGTGAACTAGCATTACTTTGTCACAAAAACTTTAACTGTTTGACATTTCTTCTTCTGATTTCTTGGCTGAACATCACTAACACAGGCCTGTAATGAAACGACATTCTTGAGAACCAAGCAACTATTTACTGATTAGTAATTTATAAAAAGGCATGTCTGCAGCCTACAAGTACCTTACGATTTGGTCCCAAGATCAATTTTCTGTCAGTTCAAGTATTTAGGCTTCCATATAATTTTGATAACCAATATAAAAAAATATAAAATGAAATTGAAAGTAAAAACTAATGCACCACCCCTCCTCCCCTTCCCGGGATATATGGGGCTTTGGTGGGGAATTGTAAGCTCACTGGCAACTTTTTGGGTCTCAAGTAGGTGGGGCATTTGTATGTTTTGTCATTCCTATTCAAAGCAGTGGGGCATTTAGCAGGGGATTGTTGTATCAGAATCCAAGATGGCAGCCGTTCTTACCACAAAGATGTCCAACACTCTTGATCCTGCATTGTATTTTATGCCATCTATTTTATGAGTCAACTTTGTTTTTCATTATCAGTCAATACAAATCAAATCAAATGACAATGCAATGGATTGTGTTGTGGTATAATAGTTGATCAAATGATCATTCATTGGTCAAAAGTGGCAATGATATGGCAATGCAAAAAATCAGTAAAAATTATCTTTAATGCTATTTTTTAAAATACCTAAAAATAATAATACAGTATGAGAAGAATGCAGATCTAAATCATTGCATTTATAACTATCAGAACTGTGTCGACACATTGACAACTAGCATGTGCATGTTTACATTAATTAAATAAAAAGTCAACAGAACTGTGAATTTTGCTACTTTCTGAAAATATTATTTTTGGAAATAAGGGAAATTTCTTCACCCATTGCCCCAGTTCACCTTGAGGATGGGGCATTTTTTCCTATTTTCCACAAAATATTGCTCCATATGGTGGCCAATTTGTCAATTTTTGTATGCTATTCAGAACCAATCTCCACCTATATCCTGGGGTGAGGGGTGATGGGGGGGGTTTACTGTGACTGGTGCATAATATTCTTACTTGCAGTTCTATTGTTCTACAGTACACATGTAATTTTTGGTAAAATAAATGTTCAAAGGAAACTTTAGAAAGCACTTTCCCACACATTTTAGAGTATATGTGTTCAGTAAATGAAGTATTTAAAGACTTTGACACTCTTAAGCTTTGACTGATCAGTTTCTGCTGCTTGTAAGTAGCTCAGTGCATCTTTCAGTTTTAATGATTACCAAATGTGCCAAACTACTCTCAAACTGAAAGAAAAGCAACTTCAGAAGTCTTCTACATTAAATATTTTCCCAGGAGAGCATGC
>JANSTQ010149888.1:0-22251 GCA_026167885.1 Bergia puertoricense
AAGGATATTAGAATCTATTGTAAAAAGGATATTAGAATCTATTGTAACAAGGATATTAGAATCTATTGTAACAAGGATATTAGAATCTATTGTTACAAGGATATTGGAATCTATTGCAACAAGGATATTAGAATCTATTGTAACAAGGATATTAGAATCTATTGTAACAAGGATATTAGAATCTATTGTAACAAGGATATTGGAATCTAATTTTAGTTGTATTATTATTATTACTTATTATTTATTTGCCCACTTCAAATTTCGGTATTATTTTAATGAACAATAATGAACTAAATGACGTGGAAAGCAAAAATTCCCACGGCCTAGACTGTAATCTGCGCTTAATTTAATAAGGTTAAAACTTGAAGGCAAAAAAGAAAATTTGCAAAAGTTGGGCCTCTCCAACTCTCTTTAAATATATTACAAAGCATGGTTTTTTAAAACTTGTTTCTACCATCGTTTAGAGAATTTTATAAGCTTTCCATTGAAAGAAAGGTTTATGGGCATCCGACGGATATAACCGGAGTTATGGAACTGACTGAAAGTGAAAACACCGTTTAGACTTGATCCAAGAAAACGACCCGTGACCAATGACCTCTGCTACTGTTCGATGTATTTTAAACCAATTTATTACTTTGTGTTCCGGTCCGGAACAGAGATCAAGACGATCCATAACAAGACAAATAACTACAATTCAACTTAATCACCGTCTAAAACAGACCATCCGTAGTATTTGATTGTTGAGGGAACTTAGATTGTTATCTGAACAGTGCTTGAAACGTTTTTGTGTCTATAAACTTTTGAGCTTGTAGAGATGTATAATAGGACAAATAACTACAATTCAACTTAATCACCGTCTAAAACAGACTATCTGTACTATTTGATTGTTGAGGGAACTTAGATTGTTATCTGAACAGTGCTTGAAACGTTTTTGTGTCTATAAACTTTTGAGCTTGTAGAGATGTATAATAGGACAAATAACTACAATTCAACTTAATCACCGTCTAAAACAGACCATCTGTACTATTTGATTGTTGAGGGAACTTAGATTGGTATCTGAACAGTGCTTGAAATGGATTTTTTTGTCTATAAACCTTTAGGCATATACCGAATTGTGAATAACAACAACAATAATAATGTTAGTAATAATAATAATAATTGTAATAATGAAGCTGAAAGATCCCTTTTCGGAAACAGTGAAACAATGCTATCAGTGCATTTACTATTGGTCTGTGTTGACTTGTATTCGATAGTTTTTTTAAAAATGAGGGAAAAAACCATAAATACGTAATCTATCAACCGTTAGTTTTCTTTCTATCGTATTCTTTTTACAATTTTAACAGCAATACATATAATAATGTTACATTTTTATACCTCCCTTGTTTAAATAAGGTGCATACTGTCTTGTGTTTTGCTAACCCTAAAACTCTTGGTTGGTAGTGAGACCACGAAAAATTCATGCATCAAAACAATTTTAAAAGTGTAGTCCAACACGAAGTATCAGCAGCTTGCACTTCTGGGTGTTGAAGATTTCTCTACAAACTGTCTTCAGTTCTATAAACTAGCTGGCGGATTTGATGCCTTTTGCAGGAGCACTTCAAACGTATAAAGTTCAGGATTAAGGTCTAGGTTAGTTTAAATATTTGATCAGTTGAATAGATCTGTTTAAACCCTAGGCAATAAATTTCGAGTTTTTCTCCGCCCGCACGTTCAAAAACAGATGGGCACTATTTTGTTTCAGACAGGGAGAAATGCTAAGGAGAGAAAAATGGCAGATGCACACGTCTTTTGGAAATAAAATTTAACTTGCACTTTTCTATAAGAACAGAATCTACTTTGTATCACGTCCACACGGCCTTCAACCTCCTGATTTGGAGATCTTTGTAAACTAAATGTGGCAACTTCACTGCCCTCTTATCACGTGATGCAGGACACAAGCCATCGGTAAGAAGAACTGGACAAAATGTTACACACGTCATCTCTTTGACCATTTAATAACACTTGTCAGAACCAACTGTTTCTTACGTGGCACACGCAAATAGTTTAACATTTAACTTTCACCGCTTTTGCCTTTTAAACTAATATTACCTTTCTGAAAGTGATTATGGAACTGATCATTGGTCACGTGATACAAGGTTGCACCCAGTTCTCCCTAGCTGGAGGAAACAGCATGTGTTTTCCATCCCAACGGAGGTAGTCAAAGCCATCCCTACCTGTAGGAGCGCCGTTTGACTTGCAACAGTTTCTTAAACGCTTCGCGGAAATCGCGATTGTGGAACGCGTACAAAAACGGGTTCATGACGGAGTTAGTGTAAGCAATGAGTATGAGTATGGAAGGCATGTAGATTGAGGCCTTGGTGAAGCAGTCTTTACAGAATATCCCCGCAATGCTGACTGCTGTGTGGGGCATCCAGCTGAGGAAGAAAGCGGACACAATGATGGCGATAGTTTTGGCCGCCTTTATACTTCTTTTAATTTGCTTCCTCTCCGTCGTGAGAGCGCTAGTCTCCAGACCCATACCGCTGGTGGAGAAGTTGGTTTCTGTGCGTCCGATCCGCCTGGCGTGCTCGTGGGCAATCTTGTATATCAGATAATAAATCACCGACATGATAATCATTGGGAGCACGAAGTTGATCACTGAACTAAGGAACGAGTAATAAGGATCAATGTCGAACAAACAGATTTTCCCCCAGCTGGTGTTGCGGATGACGTTTCCATCGAAACTATTCCAACCCATGAACGGTACGAGCGCAAATACGATGACGTAAGTCCAGATTAAAAAAATAGCTATCAGAGCTTTTTGGGGTGTCATGTTCTGTGCATAGAGCAGCGGTCTGCTAATTGCACGATACCGGTCCACGGACACCGCCAGCAGGTTGATGACTGATGACGGCGACGCGATCATGTACATAGTGGTGTAGAACTTGCAGGCGCTGGCGCCCAGGTCCCACTGGCCTTCCAGGAAGTAGGAATGGACCTCCAAAGACATGGGGAAGGCAGCCGCCAGGATGTCGCTGATGGCGAGTGAGAATAGGAAGTAGTTTGTGGTGGAGTTGCGGAGGCGGTCGGTCATAAGGATGGCAGTGCACACCAGAAGGTTGCCTGCAATGGCGAGACATATGATGCACAGTTGGAAGGTGATCACGGCCGACATGAAGCGCCTCCAGTTCTCACTATCAGGGCTGCTCGTTGGGCCTGCCGAGCCGTTGGCGTTTGAAGTGTTCATACTTGCTGGTGTGATTTGCTTCCCTTCCAAATCTATGGATGTTTGTTCTATTTTCTGGTAGAACCTGTCAGGTTTAAAATTGTCAGATGGCGTGAAACAACATTGAGTGAACAAATGCCGTCACACAGAGTTGCCAATCAGGAATTTTACGTTTCTTAGTTCGGTGTTTCTCGCTTGAAGTAGAGAGTGTTAACTGTTCGATTTCTCAGAGCAGCTGTGTGGAATCTTGTGCCCTAACAGCGCAACCTTCCAATTTGAAATGATTTGCAATAATCGGTCAAATCGTCGGAAAAACACGATGACAAAGCCTAGTGTTTCTGAAGCCAGCACTTGATAGCTAAGTCAATAGAGGCATTAGCGACTGTATAAACACTTGTAATGACAACGAGCACCTTATCACGATCACAAGAGGAATATTTCCATGGATCCTTGTTCAAATCAAGATGCCTGCCTTTTGACACGTCTTGTAAGAGGTTAATATCGAGGTGGGTAATTGATTTTCAATACACCCCGTTGTCACCCCTTTAATTATCGCGATTTATCACGCCGCAGTTCCAGCTATCGTGAACTTGAATGAATGTTTTTAATGTCAAAAGTCCACTCTGATTTGTCTTTCTCTTGTCAACAGCCAATCCAGAACGCTATAAACTTCTCCTCTGTCTATCTTTCAATCCTATTTTTCTTACAGGTTCTGTTCACTTAATCCCAGGTTTGTACAAAACCTGAAAAGCAATCAAACAATTAATTAACTAATTAAATTTGTACCTTTTGACTGTTTGATATCACACAAAGATTAAGTTAACCGTAAAATAATTATTTGAAATGGTTCTGCTGACAAATAATTTATTCGAAACTTCTCAAGAATTAGTTTGCGTTTAACGGTTTACAGAAGAGACTTTGGCCTCTGTCTGGGTCTAACGTGCATTGCTCTCGAATGCTTTCACCTCGGATTAATCTTAAATATCCGGACCAAATGGTTGTGTGGGTTGTTAAAATTGTTGTAATTTCACGCTGTTGAGGCACACAAAACGCCTTCAGGTCAAGAAATATAATAACAACTAGGAAGCCGCAATAACAAGCTTAGGAAGACATTGTTAGACATTTTTAGCATTTAGAGTCACGTACGGCAAAGACTTTAGAAAATGGATAATAATTTTCTTCAAAACATTTCTCTACTCCTTCTGGCCTTCAATATTAATGAAGAGGGATGTCTAACTAAAGCAAGTGTTACAAAACAAACTCGCAAGTCAACCTTACAAACCTATATTTGTTACTACCAAGGACAAACTCGCTGGTTTGCTAATCATGGCACTTCGCTTGCCAAGTCGCTGACCACAATCAAGTGGGCACAAATAAGGAAAATAAAGTCCATATAGCTGATTAATATTTGCCTCTCACTTTATCTACAGCTAATTTGAGACTGGGAGTGTTTATTTAACAAAACTTATGACTATGGGAAAATTATGATCAAACGTTATAGAATCAAGGTTATAGGTACAAGAAAATTCTGCTCTGACGAAGGGTTAACGCTCGAAATGTCAGCATTCAACCGAATTCAAGAGGCGAAAAACATACCGTATCAACTTTTGTTGATCAACGAAACGTTCGGTACAAAACTTTCAAGTTTAACATACTTGCTTTCTCCGTCGTTGTAGATGAGTAAATAAAAGAAACAACAAATGTCTTACATATACATTAAAAGACTGTGTTTAATAGTTTGTGCCTGTTCCAAACTTTCTGCGATTAGTGTTTCATTTACCGATGTATTGAACCGAGTAACAAATGATGTGATGAATCTATTAATCTGTACCTCTTATGTTCTTGTCTCGTTAATTTGGTCAATTTAGGTCGGATGGCGTCAAGTTATAAATCGATCGATTACACTGTGGGTCAACATAAGGACGACGGATTGCACGGCAACATTCCATAGTAGATGCTAGCGTTCGGTTTGGTCAATTGATCTCAGGCTGAGTAGTAAATTATTACACCGCTAATTGACCAAAACATCGTAGTTTACAATGGGCCGGTTAGCTGTTTGGTATTCACATAATCATAGTTTATCAAGAAAACTTAATTAAGAGTTAAGCTAACGTCCAAACCTTATTTACAGTCTGCCTTATGAATGTCAGTTCTTTGATTCTCTTCTACAAAGTTCAATCGACCTGTTCTCCACAAACGGAGTGGCACAACCCAGGATCTAATAAACGTAATCACAGCAGCTAGCGTGACGTGTGAAAAAATACAAAATTTTTCTCTGTGTTTTTGTGATTTCTTTGCCAACTCGGTTAGGGACTCAATTAAAGCAAGGATTAAAGGCGCGTCAAGGCTCTGTTTATTCACTTAATCATTTAAGCTCTCTTGGGGGACATCCATATCACTACATCACGGCGGCTTTGTATTTGCGGCCTGAATTTGCTGAAGTCATGACTTATCAACGAGATTATGAAATTAAGTTTGAGAACATGGCTGTTTATGTCAAGTAGCTTGCAGCAAAAAGACTTTCAATTTTACCGTTTAAGCCTTTTCATTTCGAAACACGTATACGAAACACGTGCATAAAAATCGTGCAGTCTCTTCAGACAGTAATTATGTCTTTATGTATATTAGAGCTTGTGTGTCTGTTAGTAAAACATCGAAATCAACAACGGCAAAAAGAATAAACAAGACCATTGTAGAATGCAGCCATCAGAATGTTTTTGGCGACTATTTTTGCACGATACAAAATAAGTTTGTCAGAACAACACAGAGAAGAATGTGACCAAATTTAAATGGTTGGCGAAAATGTTTACCCTACTCAAAAGATTCACGGCAGAAAATGCCGAGTCGTTGAGCTCCTGAAGTATCCAGGTTCACCTTACACTGACAGCACGGAATAGCTACCAGCTATACTCTACTTTGGTTTATAAAAACTTTGTTTATAGGAACGTTGAAGATGAGATTGCTCCAAAATTGCAAATAAAAGAAATATTATAGACAGTCAATGCCGGGCCAGTAAGTTTTAATTTTACTGCTCCGATAGTTAAGCCAGTGGCCTAAAGATTTTAAGGCCAAGCCCTGTATGTGAAGAGTTGATGTACTTGTCACTACCCGGCCTTGGTACCCTAGTTACAATATTTCTTCATTTATATCAGGTGGGAGGGGAGGGCTTGGAAGGTGTGACATCTTACAAAGATCGGGACGAGAGGGTGGTTGGCGCGTGGCTCTTTAAAAGAGTATTAAAAGCAGCTGAAGTGTATTTTTTGGCAGTGCTGTGAGGTCTATAAGTTTACATCAAACTTGCTAATTTCACAGCTCCAAGCCCCACTTTGGAGGACCAAACTTATCATGAACGAAATAAAGAGGCATCAAGATGAAAAGAATACCCGGTACCGCGTGTAAACAATATGCACGTGTCGACATACCCTCTTCCAAATGCAACTCAGAAAGCAGTTTTTTGATAATTGCCTAAGCGCTCATTCACTATCATTAACCATCGATCAGTCTCATTTGTCCATCCCGTTGCCAAGAACTGTCTGCGTATGAGGCCACTGCAGGAAGAGGCGTTGAAGATTTCAGTGTAAATGAGGCTTGGGGAGAGTTTTGGGGTACCAAGGCCTATATATTTATATAACATGGATCTATCAATAGTATCTTTACTAAGAAGGCTTTTTGATGGCGGGCTTTTCAAGTGGCTGCACGGTCACTTTGGAATACCCCTCCATTTAACATTAGAAAGACCGTAATAATAATAATAATAATAATAATAATAAAAATAAAATTGGCAATAAAATTGGTAAAAAATGGAGTTTAAAATCTGTAATTTGGAGTTCCATGCACAAGGGCGATCATCAGACTCCAACATCACAGCCACAGTCACAGTCACAGCCACAGTCACAGTCACAGCCACAGTCACAGTTACAGCCACAGCCACAGCCACAGCCACAGTCATAGTCAGTCATAGTCATAGTCATAGCCACAGCCACAGTCACAACCACAGCCACAACCACAGTCGTAGTCATAGTCAATCATAGTCATAGTCATAGTCACAGCCATAGTCATAGTCATAGTCACAGTCACAGTCACAGTTATAGTCACAGCCATAGTCATAGTCATATTCATAGTCACAGCCACAGCCGCAGTCATAGTCACAGCCACAGCCGCAGCCATAGTCAGTTTTAGTCACAGCCACAGCCGCAGCCATAGTCAGTCATAGTCATAGTCACAGTCACAGTCACAGCCACAGTCAGTCATAGTCATAGTCATAGTCACAGTCACAGCCATAGTCAGTCATAGTCATAGTCACAGTCACAGTCACAGCCACAGTCACAGCCACAGTCACAGTCACAGCCATAGTCAGTCATAGTCATAGTCAGTCACAGTCACAGTCATAGTCACAGCCACAGCCACAGCCACAGCAATAGTCAGTCATAGTCATAGTCATAGGCACAGCCACAGCCACAGTCATAGTCAATCACAGTCATAAGTCACAGCCGTAGCCGCAGCCACAACCACAGCCGCAGTCATAGTCAGTCATAATCACAGCCACAGCCACAACCACAACCACAACTACAGTCATAGTCAGTCACAGTCATAGTTACAGCCACAGCCACAGCCACAACCACAGTCATAGTCAGTCATAGTCACAGCCACAGCCACAGCCACAACCACAGCCACAGTCATAGTCAGTCACAGTCATAGTTACAGCCACAGCCGCAGCCACAACCACAGCCGCAGTCATAGTCAGTCATAGTCACAGCCACAGCCACAGTCATAGTCAGTCATAGTCATAGCCATAGTCACAGCCATAGTCATAGTTACAGCCACAGCCACAGCCACAACCACAGCCGCAGTCATAGTCAGTCATAGTCATAGCCATAGTCACAGCCATAGTCATAGCCACAGTCACTGTCATAGTCACAGCCACAGCCACAGCCACAGTCATAGTCACAGTCATAGTCAGTCATAGTCATAGTCACAGCCACAGCCACAGTCATAGTCAGTCATAGTCACAGCCATAGTCACAACCAGTCATAGTCACAGTCACAGCCAGTCACAGCCACAGTCACAGCCACAGTCACAGTCATAGTCAGTCATAGTCAGTCATAGTCAGTCATAGTCATAATCATAATCATAGTCACAGTCACAGTCACACTCGTAGTCATAGTCATAGTCACAGCCATAGCAACAATCACAGTCGTATTTATCGTTACAAGCTTTTGTTTCATGAAGATTTGAAGTTTCTGCCTGTTTTGAAAACTTTTCAAAGCCATCTTTTGTTTTTCATTTTGTCATTAAGGTTAACACCTGATTCATACTAGTTAATTGCTCTGTTTCACTAGTGATGTCTGGGACTGGCACAACAGAACAAGCTAGCCCTATTTTTAACTGAGGAAAGTCCGAAAACTTTCGTTTCAACTTTACATAAACAATTTAGTTATAATTTCAATTGAATATTTCCCATCGCAGTGTTTTGTAAGCGTCATTTCTTTTATTTTAATTTAGATTATTTTATTGCATTTTACTTTAAGAAATCAACAACAATTTATTGTACCCTCATTCTTACTTAATACAGTTTTAGAAAGATTTTAAATATTTAGGGTACCAACTTCCAAAAATAACTTAGAAGCTAAAAATCAGTATTGATATTGGTTAGAGAGTTAGACTAAGAGTACGGAAATAAAGCCAGGAAAATTTCTGAATAATAACTTCTCAAGCATTAAAGATTTAAAGAATAAAATTATCCAAATTAAGGATTAGGACGAACTTAAACTTTCATCTTGTTTTGTAAACTTCGAAAGAAGCACACTGCTCAAGTGAAGGGTTCAAAGTTTTGATTCCACTAAATTCCATTATGAAATACGATAAATCGAATGTAGCCTAACTTGCTCATTATCTTTCATGCTAAAGACGACAGTTGGCAGTCATAACGCTTCTTCCTCGGAAAAAAGTTATTAATACTATCGTAAACGAGTTACCGACACGCAGTTACTGCACTGTTTCTGCAGAACAGAAGATTGAAATTTTCTCAACAGTCGACAAGCTGATTGACATCAAGATTTTCAGTTAAAAATGAGATGAGATCAGTATCAATTGTTGATACATTAGTGTAGCAAAGCGAACAAACGCTCTGGAAAATGCAATATTTCATGGCACAAATACAGTTTTTTCCCTCTCACTTTAGGGCGACTGCATGAAACAGCAATCGTTGCAGACTTTCATACAGAAATCTGTGCTAAATTTTCCCAAAAGACTTGATGATTCTTGAACTATCAGAAGACTATTGATTGCAGTTCAGCGTCATTTTGGAAACAAACTCTTAGTCTGAAATTCTAAACTGACAAATCTATTTGAACAATTGATTGCATCCAAATTATGTCTTGCAAAAAATTGTACTGAAGGAGTGAAGCATTGAATTTCGGAAAACAAAATAATCACATGCTCTGCAGTAAGAATTCATTTAACCTCAAATCATGGAGACCAGGTCTTGCAAGTATGAAAAAGTGGGTGGGGTGTTTTCATAGAAAACAGGTACACTTTAATAAACTACCAAAGTATCGGAGTACAAGAAGTTGTGATAATTTAAAAACAGCTCGCTGATTCTTTTTCAGTTGCAACGTCTGTCAGTTTTACGTAATGCAGGTTAATACGCGAACAGCTCTAGTGATATACCTTGTTTGAGAGAAAAGAGATGGGATCCTTCGCCTGTCGCATTGTTTACTGGTTTGTGTACGATGCAAGTTTCTCTAATGATATACCTTGTTTGAGAGAAAGGAGATGAGATCCTTCGCCTGTCGTATTGTTTACTGGTTTGTGTACAATGCAAGTCTCTCTATAACGCTAACAGCGTCCAATATTAACACAAGAATACCTTCAGCATGAGATGGAGCTAGAATCCCTGAAAACCTTCTGAGTGGCTCATGGAGTCGTCGAGTGTTAGGTTTAACAAAAGGATATTGCTGTGAGACAAATTTGAAACCAACAACTGGACGATAAATTTGGCCCGAGCTGCAGGCTCGAAGTTGCGTTTCGCAGTTACCAATTCGGGACTAGAAGCAAAGCGAACAAACACGATATTGCTACAGAAGTATTTCTTTGTGCCATTCCTTGAATCCGGTTCATTCCCTTTGTTGTGAAAGTAAAGCTTTTTTCATGGAAAAAAGAAAAATCTCCCACGCACACTGCTGTGGCGTCGCTTGGGGCAGTTTATCTCAGTTTGTTCGAATACATTAGAAGTAGAGGAAAGCTTAGACAGAGTGATAACTCCTTCTTAGACTTAACTAAATCGGCATGGAAAAATTTTTTACAACAAAAAGATTTATTGTATATTTAAATTTTGGTTGGTGTAACTGCATGGATTTTACCCATACAACAAAAACATATATACAAGTATAATAAATACAAAAATATATAAATTAAAGGGATAAATGAAGTGACAATACCCACTATCAAGTCTATCTGTAGATCACAACTTGTGCGACAGGCTTCTGCCAACAGAGGCACGATAAATACATGTCCAAAATGAAAAAAGAATGTGTTCTTTGGGAGTGTTTTAAACTTAATTACGCTTCAATTTAATGACTTAAATAGTTGAATAAATATATACCTGACGTGTGACCAGCGTTTTCATTCCAAAAAATATCATTTCATCAGCAAATGTAGAAATGCTTACGTCACTAGACTGCTGTCTTCGATTTAGGGATGTTAAAACTTTATCTGATCATCAATCGACCATTGATCTATTCCTTATTTATCACATCAAATTATTCAAGTATTCATTATGCCTATTATATCTTTATGTATAAAGTAAACCTAATTGGTGACTTCAGGTTTTGTCAGTTAGTTGAGCCGATTTTCGTGATTTATGTTTTAAGGTCGATTTCATTCTGTTTGGAGTATAATTTTAACAATGGCTTCAAAATATTTTGAAAAAAATCACTGAATTAATTCGAGCTACTGAGAGCTGTGAGACAGGAAGTCTCAAAACTACTGACGGGAAACAATTTTCTTTTTGAAGAAAAAGATAAAAGTTGGTGTCCTGGAAGATCTGGGAAAAAACAGAAAAGATGATAACAACAACACGGGGGTGCAATATCTTCAAGACATTTTGAAAGCGGAAATTACAGAATCACGGACTTTTAATAAATATAAAATTTTTCAGGAAACTGATTTTTCTATTTTTAGTTTTTGTTTAACCTCCCAAAACAACAGTTTTGTTTGGATTAAAGGAAATCTTGAAAATAAAATTTTCAAAAAGTCGTAAATTGATTTTAGTTGCTTCAGACATAAGCTTTGTTTTCCTGACTTGTCTGTAAATCAGTGTCACATCTGATAAAATCCGTTTCAAATGTTTTCAAATTATATAGCGTAGGCAACATATCGGAATAAAGAAGTTCCATGTATGTCCCTTTAGTTTTGTTTCTGCTGAAACAATATCAAAAGTTGGTGAAGTTTTCCACTGCATGGCTTTATGCTTGCATGCCCGCTGTATCTCCTTTAAACTGCGTGTAACTTACATACAAAGGTCAAATTTGCCTGTTTAGCAACACATCGAACTAAGAACGAAAGTCCAGGCTTTTATATATTAAGTTTGGACGGATACTCTTTTTGAAAAAGGTAAATGAACAGTAAAAACTAGCTAATATATTCATTTTAAATAGCAATCAAAGGCGCCCCAGCACTAGTAACCTGTGGCAGCTTACATCACAGGACACCGGTAGTCTTAGCTAAAGTTTGGTAGCATTTTAGGTTTAAGATTCAGCTCACTCCGTGCTTATTTCTTACAAAGTGTCTGTCTTACCGAAAATAAATTAAAATGACTGGAGTGTACCTTTGTTTTTAATTTTCTAACTTTTAAAGTCTTGACCTTCAGTGTTTTATATTTTGATAAATTAACACTTTATCACTGCTTTCATTCCTTTTCTGCTAAGCTTTGCTTATAGTTCCATTTTACGCCGAGTTTCTCACGAGTTTCGTGTCCGTGAAATGACATGTTTGATATCAGTTCACTCACACGAATCTCACCACACACGTGAGGAAACAGCGGGGTGAACGGCTTCGCGAGGCTGAGAGCTCAGCCGCTTCCTCAAGTGTGCGCCGGCCTTGGGGATGAAACATTTGATCTCTTGGGAGAGGGATGGAAGAATAATTTCTGTGCAAATATTTTCACCAAGGTCGATCTGCAATTCTTTTCCCAATTTCTTCCACTCTCTCTCCCCCCCCCCCCTCCCCCCCCACGAGATCAAATGGTCGGTCCCTTATTGCATACATTTGTATGCCGTATTTATTTAGGGCACGTTCTCTTTCTTGGCTTTTGTTAGCTCGACTGATCCTGCAGATCTCAAGAGGAACGCGACAGCTATCGGAAATGGTTCGACCAGACTGTGACTGTCCAAGCTACTATCTTGCTAATTATAATGCTATATAATACTTTCTAATGACAACTCCAGGCAAGGGACTTTTCAGTACCATGTTATAGACAATAAACTATAAACATCTTAATGACCGAGTGTGAGGTCTGTCCGGGAGAATATTTGCCCGAGGTCTTTCATTGTACGAAAGACCGAGGGCAAATATTCACCCGGACGGACCGAGCAAACGAAGTTAATAAGATTTTTATTACATGGATTAATTTTGCCAAGTGACTTGTCACTTCCGACGACGCTCGCGAGAAATCGGTCTTGTGCGGCAAGTTATAAGACCAATTTTCAGCCAATCAGCGCGCAGCATTTGGTTATTGGCCCTAAAACTCAGATCCATCATGTAATAAAATCAATTATAACTTAAAGGATTAAAAACTCCAACCGACAGAGACGTTGGCCAGAAGGATATTTACACCTACAGCGTGGCCGGCTCGGGACCTCCGTGTTGAGAGTCAGCGCTTTAAACCGCTTGGCCACGCTGCCTTAAGGTTACCGTATACTTTCAGATAGGCAATTTTCTCAAATTTTCGATTTGGGGGCTAAAGTAATGAAAAAATTGTGATCTTCAAGTTAAAAAAAGTTCGGAAAAAAAAGAAGTATTGGCGGAGAAATAGCGGTTTTTCTTTCGGGCGGAAGTAAAAGTACTCCATTTGATTGACAGGCTGATGACGTAAATGCGATCAACCGAGACGACATTCCCGGGAAATGAAGCCGAGTAGTTGATTTCAATGAGCGAAAGAGTTCTTGTCATTTCCCGTGAATTTGATGAAGAATGCTTTATGACAAAAATGCAAATCATCCAACAAACACAACAACAATATTTGAGTCGAAATGCCTTCTTTTCGATCAATAATCATTTTACTCTACAACTGATTATCTCTATCATTCTTTTGGTGAATAGTCTTTAGAAAAACTATTGAATGCGTCGGCGAGTAGATACAAACTCTACATTCCCACGGCGATGATAATTTATTTATCACATATTACCACGAGTTTAACTCTTGTCATTACCGTAAAAAAGAGAAACTGAAACATACCCGATTTCTGCCATTGCCATGATCATTCTCTCTCTGTGGCTGGGTTGTTACGCCGCGCTAACAGTTGCAGTCGTTTGGTGACTTCCACTGGCCGCTGTTCTTTGGTTTTTAGCTCTTCTGTTCTTTTTAGTTTTCCCCATTTTATTATACAAGCTTTATCAGGAATAGAGCTCAACAGAATTTAGAAAAATACCGACTCGGCAAAACACCAAACACAATTCGCAGAAGTTTATAACTTTGTCTGAACTTTTGCCTTCTCGCGCATAAATTTAATTCGGGTGTTGCCGGAAGTAAACATTTCAAGTGCTGATTGGCTGAGATCTTTGTTAAAAGTTTTGTGGGCGGACTTTGTCTGCGAAGCAAGAAACTGGACAAATTTTTCTGATCGCGCCCGCTATTTTCTCGAATCATTATTTTCACTTGAAGTGGACACTTTAAAGAGTTCCAACTCAAAGGGAATTTGTTCGTTTTCCCTAAAATTTTCACAGTAGCTTCTTTAATATATGAAGAACGAAAACGTGCCTGCGATTGTTGTTTTCGGGAAACTTTTTTTTATAGCAATTTTTGCACGGTCTATAGACTTTTTTTAAACCCTAATTCGAAAAAGCGCCGTAACTTTTCTCTGCAATTGAATATGAAAAAACGCAGACACGTTTTTTTTAGCACTTTTGGTCTGGAAACTGGCGGACTAATTAAATCATTAAATCTCAGTAATCGCTTGGACTTGTAACTTTCGAAAGGCAACTTTCACGCTCGTTTTTAGAGAACGTAAAAAGTCTAAAAAATTCATTTTAATTCAAAATTTTTAGTATAGTTCGAAAGCGAGCTCTATAAGCTTTAATTTGATATATGGGTTTAGGTATCTACAGTTTAAAACAGATGCACTGTATCGTTTTGACGCAAAACACCCCTGAAGGTATACGGTAACTTTAATACAAATTGTTGTATTAGAGCCGCCCAGTACTGCCGTTCTGCGTATAGCAAGAAGTTATGGCGGGAAAAATGCACGTGCGCGCGTACCCTAAACCTGACTCAGAACCACGTCTCTCCGTCTTGCCAGACCCAACAAATGGACAGCGCCCAGTTTTGCCGTTCCGTGAGTGGCAAATTATTTTTGGCGGGAAACAATGTGCACGCGCACCTTAAACCTGACTCAGAACCAGTCCTCTCCGTCCAGCCAGACCCGACGAATATACAGTGCCCAGTTCTGTCGTTCCACGCGCACCTTGAGTTAAATCCAGGCCTCGTTTACACACAGCCGGAATCGTTACATTACATTTTAAACAATAACCATTTCTCGAGGCCCAAAGCTCTGTCTGATATGTGACATCACTTCCGAAAGCGTTGCATCTCACAATCAAAACGGCACGAAAAGTGTGATGGAAAAATTGTCCGAAGAGTAAACAGACGTGAGACGGCCTATTACAACGGCACGAAAGCTATCCGATATAGTGCAAACGATGTCTCAGAACAAGTCCTCTCTAAATGCAAAGTGTTGTTGGTTCTTAATAGAATGACTGGTGCTTTGCATCAACCAAATCCAGTTGTCCGTTTCATTTAGATGTCCGTTAGCGGAGAGATGATATGATATTATCGTATTATATTAATATGATCGTATGATATCATAGATTACAATTATTATTTGTTGCTATCGTTTTGAATAAGTCGTAAAAACAGTTGGGCAAATGAAACCGATTGTAGAAATTAACAAGGTGTTGACGATAAACAAAGCTGGTAGAGAAAGAAAACAACAGTACACAAGATTGTTGATCTTCAACTGAATCTACCTTCGATTGCTGACAAACAAATGAGCTGGAGTTGAGCATAAAATTAAACAAGAAAATAGTCAGCATTTGTTTTACCGTTCCAGTAACACGCTATGCCCAGAACCTTCACATATTATGAAAAATGTTGGGGTTATTTTTAAAAACGTACGTTTAACACCAAACTTTTCTTCTCTTCAAGACAATTATTTTATCGGTCCCTGCAAATATACTGTCAACCGAATTCAATGAACCACTCAGTATTTTGGAAAATCTTCACTGCCACTCAACAACACTCAATTCTACTGCAAGGTGTTTTTACCTTCCCTTCCGCCAGCCGTCCGTCTACTGCATCTCTAGCAGTTGATCTGAGATCGAATCACTGAAAACAAACCACTTCACAAAAGCGATATTTGACATACAGTAGTTTTATAATATTCAAATGTAATTAATCATCTTCGAAGCAATTAAGTGCTTGGTGAAATTCCATATTAGTTTTAGAATGCGATGGCACCGGAGTGTCGAAGATGGATTGAATATGGCAGCAGAAACAGGAGAAAAAATGTCAACTTCTTTATTGAGTAATTTACTTGCTTTGTCTCATTGGGAAATATCCGCTTGTGCGAGCGCCTGCTCAGTTATACATATTGACTGCGAAGAATTCAGTACAAACTTGTGTCCAACTGTCAAAATCTTCCATTGCACTAGTTTTGTCGAAGAGACACACTATTCAGGTTTCTCTATCACGCAAAGCTTTTAGTTTGCTTTTCACAAGAAACATATCAATTGTTACGTCCTAACTCCTATGTTTTCATGCGGACAATGAAACTTTTGATTTATCAAGTTTTGATTCATTAATGTCACAACAGTCTTTGCAAAGAAATAGACAAAATTAAAAAGAATATTTAAATTAAAGAAAGAAAATGAAGTATAAATCATAAACTGAATTGAGTTTCCGCACAATAAAAGATGTTTGACATTCCCAACTGCACATTTGTGTTCTTATCTTTTAAGACAGTTAATTTATCATGTTATAAAAGGACGTGAAGAAAAACTTCTATTGCAAAATTTGTGTTTAAAGACTATTCTTTCTACTAAATCACAATTAGTGTTACTTTAGGAAACCTTACGTGTTGTCCCTTTTAGGTTTTTGTCCTTTAGTTGGCGCCCGCTGAATGAAACCTTCCCAAGTCATTAGGCAAGGAGATGCCGATCATATCCGATCATATCCGACGAAAAATGGTAAACAAATAGATTTTTGCGTTTCACGATTCACAGGAGTAATTAACTTAAACTGGGAAAGTAAGAGATCGATTCCATTTGCAGCAAAATTGTTATTGATCCGATTCAATGCAAATTGCGTTTCACCAACACCCTGATAACAAACATACGTTTGAAATCGAGTTTGCTCTTCAATTCCTACTCGTTTATGATTTTTAGAAAACAAAAACAACCGTGTAAAGTACTCTTAACAGAGCAGAAACACGCACATTTGTTTCCTTTCAAAAATACCCGCGACATCCTCTTTTGGACTCTTAGCCTTAAATGTTCAGATGTGTAAATACTCAGTTGCATCTAATACCTTAACTTACTCGTCGTACTGATTACGAAAAAAAAGTTAATTTCCAAAGCCACTTTTCTCAACATGTCGCTGACGTTCTGCTTGAATGTCGATACCTAATTCTCTTTAAGCAACACTGTTGCAGCTGGTCAAGGCAATGGACTTAATGGCTCTGTACACGAGACTCGGATCCTGAGAAATGAAATGCCACTTTACAGAAATGCAATAGTTCTTTTATTTTTTTTTAAAAAAAAGATAAAAGTTTTCATTCTCAAACCCAACCAGAGTTACGTATTAGCACATTACCAATTTTGTCCGTTGGCGTCAGCGTTTTTTAGATTGATTATTCGACATTTGACGAAAGGGATTTTTCTTTACTCTTGTGACAGTTTTTCCCAAGAACTCAACTCAGCGGGAAAACTCACGTAATTTATTTAATAGTTTTGAAATGAAGGAATACTGATCTTATCGATCATGGTGTGAAACTGTCTGCTGTTTTGTTCTATAGTTGTGGATCTTAATTTAATTTTTTTCTTTTTTGAAACGGAACTACCTTAAAAATGATTTATGATTAATAAACTCAGTCTCAGGTGTTGAAAATAAAACGAAAAATAATAAAATAATGAATATAAAATGAATAACAACAAAATAAAATGTTGTGCCATTAAACTTACAAAGTAAATGTGTCGGCAACAATCAGATATATGGAGAAAAACCGACTCAAAATCGCAATGTTTGATGAGAGTATAGATAAGATTTCCTGCTACTAGCTCCAGGTTTATCAGTGTTTGCCGTGTTTGCTAAGTCTGAATGGCCATTCAAGAACCTCGCTGATTCTATACTCTGTACGAAAACAGAAGTGTAGAAATATCCGCAGATTGGTAAACAAATTTTGTGTGTTGTTCCTTATCGCTTAATTTACAAACACCAGTTTGTTGTTTGTTATAGGGATGTAATCGTTGATGCTTCTGATTTGTATATCTAAACTATGATCATTTGTTTTGAGCTGTTTCTTGTTTTTGGTTTTAGACTTTTTGGCTGCGTCTGATATCTTCGTAAAGTGATTTTGAGACTTGGCGCCTAGAATGATTATCGGTAGAAAAAGCCTGGTATTTTTATAATACTAAGTGCATGTTAAGCTTTGCGACTAGAGTTCAGGTCACCTACTGCTTTAACAAGAAAACCCGTTGCTGGACTAATTGTTAGAATCTCACAATTTTTGGTGTTAAGCGACTTGAAATTAAAATGATAAAGTCTAGAAATCATAATGTTATATAAAGGATGTTTCTGTTTAAACAGCACCTGAGTCAGACACATCTATAGGCGTCAAACTTGCAATTCGAATTTCTATTATTTTCGAAGATATAACATAAAATTCAGTCGAAATGTCTTTCATAAACCAAAAAAACGGTTCAAAACGTCTAATTATAATTAAGCTGTGTCAGGGATAACATTAACATCCCTCGGCTAACAAACAGTTATCTGGTTATAAATAAATTAATCACTTAGGAAGGTTTCACAGTAGTGACTACATATAGATTCGCTGGCTAAATTTTGTCATTCTAATTGTTATACCTTGAGATTCTTTTGAGGTTCTTGCAGTATTAGTTCTTAGATTTTGCACTGAGCTACAATTGTTTCTCTTTTTTAATGCGTGATATTTGAGAAAAGCTTTAAATTATTACAGAGATTTTGTGTTTCCCAAGTTATCTTAATTTGCCCTTACATTTGTAACCTTGAAGGTGAATAGTTGGTGTCAGTTGGTTTAAAACATTTTTCGAATGGCCCAGGAAGAGAAAAAGATCAAATGTTAGCGCCAGTGATTTCCCCAAATTCCCGGCCCAACCTTGTCCAGCTAAAAGTTTACTATCACCAAATATCTTTATCTTCTCCTTGCAGTATCAAAGTAAAATAAGGTGTTTGGTTCTGAGAACAAAGCAATTGATAATTCACTCCAAACCCTCTAGTGACGAATTCTCCCAAAATGTGAACAGTAACTGCATGGAGAGAAGTAATGAGAATTTAGAGTTACATCATTTGGGGACTTTTGCGACAGGAAAATCGTCAGGGGGAGGGAGGGGGGATTTTCGGTAAACGGTGATAGATTCTGATTGTCATTTACAGTAGTTCTGTAAATAATACAATTTTAACTACCTTTCCCAGTCGAAACACAAATGAAGAATTCTGCATGAAAAAGGGCAGAAAGTTCTTTAGTAATTTAACAATTTCTGGGAAATAAAAGATTTGATGGAAATGGTATGAAAAAAACTTCAAGTTGAGTTCAACATTTTGAGTAGGTGAGATCCTGTGATGTTCGACTTCGATTAATTTCCGTGTGAGCCAAATATCAGCGATGCACATTTTGACAAGATTGCACTAATGATTATCAAATAGGAAAATTATTGAGCTCTAATCTCTACTTTCTTTAAACAACTTATCATTTTAATAAACTCCTCACCTTTATGGTTTGAGAAACACCGCGTTTCCTGGTAATAGTTTGGTTGCACGTAACAGCAATTGTAACATAACTGACTCGAGAATGATCCAGAATCAGCGCTAAGAATTAAGGATCGACAGAAGGTTTTCGTTTATATAACACTCGTGACCTTTGGTATCAAAATAACTCTTCATTACAAGCAGATACATTAAGTGGAAGTCAGGGGTTATCACAGTTAATGTGAGGAATGTTTAACCCGTCCGGCTAACTGTTTATCCCGGGAAGCTCACTGTTCTCAGTCACGACTTTAACTTTGGGTTATGTGTTAAAACAACCGCAATAATAAGCGCTGCAAAACACGTTCACAATCTAGCTATAAATTAGAGAAACAATATATAAAGAGGTGTTTAATTACAGCAGAGGTTACGTTGACAGTAAACGAGGAAAGAAGAACCGAATTGACGAACGGATAATCTTTCGAAATGCACACCTATCTCAAATGACAGCGAGCTCGTCTCTTTCAGAAGTGACCTTTCCATTTCTTATCAGAAATCTTGCACTAGCAGACTGCCCGATTGCTGACCGTCAAAAATATGTTCCCATGATGGTAGGATAAATGTATATATGCTTTGGACGTTTCCACGTCCATCTGTGCTCTGGCAAATGTTGTTGGACAAATTCACTTGGATTGTAGTTTTTCTTTGGAATTGACTCGGATGATCGGTAATGACTCTCAACCAGATTTTCAAGATTGTTAAAATAATTACGGTAATGCTAGAAGCAGTTCTTAAACCGTAAAGTCTCAGCTTATTGTAATAATTAATATTACTTAAGAAAAGAACTGATCAAGATCTTTAAACTCTTTAACTGCAGCACAATAGTGTCTTAACAGTGAAGATTTTCCTTGCGGCGTAAACGAGGCATGCAATGTATATCACGCAAACTAACTCAAACGTACATTTTGGCTTGCTTACAAAACTTCTTGCGTTGTTGAGTCTGCTAATTTTACAATTTGTCGGCTGTCTTATTGCTGTTTCATGCGAAATTGTTCGAGAAGTCAATTCCATTAACAATTATTTGACACGTTTTTCATGAAGGATTCTTTTATCCTTTAGACCATCTCCGTATCTTATCCCACAGTTTTTCTGGATTAATGGTGAACCATATCAGGAAACCTTACCTTGTTTTTCTGGATTAATGGTGAACCGTATCAGGAAACCTTACCTTGTTTTGCTGGATTAATAGTGAACCGTATCAGGAAACCTTACTGATCACAATGGGTATTCTCGGTAAAAAATTGGAATTCTTCTTGAAGTTACAAAATATTACATGAAGTAATAGTGACAACGACTGCTATAATTATAATGTCTGCTACTATTATTCTACAGTATTAACAACTAAAGAAGTTGTTAAAATAGTGATAAGAAGAATTGGAGTTTTGCCATCTCAGTCTCTCGATCAGATGGAAGTATATTTGGTGTGCGTAACTTGCTCCGTTCAGCTGATGTCCAGCTGATGCATCAGATGACAACGTAAAATAGTTTTAATTTGAAAAACCAGTGTACAAAAGTTCTTTTTCTGACTTTCTTTTCAGTCGTGCTTGATTGTTTGCAGCATACTTCAAACTGAATGTTGCTCAGTAGTGCAAATTAAAGCAACGTTCTCTCCCGACTCCCGTCGCCAAATTGCTCATGTTTATCCAGCATTAATATTGTTGTTTTTAAACAATGCATTAAATTAACAACTCTTTTATCACAAGTATTACATGTGTCAGCTCAGTCCAGACCTGCTGTAACCATTAATGTCAACCTTAAGTTCACGTACGTAAAATTGTTTTGTAAATTAAAAAAAATCGAAATGGGATTTCATTTATCCTCTCGAGAGCTCCGAGGAGGCGCGTTCCAAGTATTATTTAGTCAGAAAATCATAAATGGATATCTTAATGAGCACAAGGGAATGTTGTTGGTGCAATCGGCATTCATGGTAAAAAATAGACCTGTTCTGTTTGTTTCTTTAAATCTAATCTGTTTTTTTAGATATATTATAATTTTGACTGACAAAGCTCCAGCTAAACCCTCAGGCATCATGGAGAGGAAATGAACATGACTTGTAAAATTGAGGCACATTTATCATGCACTTAATCAGTAATTTTTCATTTCTGTTTTCGATTTAACTTTGAACTTATCAGTGTTTAGCACAAAACCAGCGAGCAAGACAAGAAAACTTTCAAATATCGAACATGAACATCAATTTTTAGTTTACAAAAGTGATCGATAATTTTTGTGAGTCACTGTAATGAATTATAAAAAATGGTTTTAAATGTTATGAAAAACGTTTAAAAAAACAAACGTTTTTTTCCATTAGATCATCATCGGGTTCTTACTGATAATAAAGGAATGTTGATTCTTGAAATCTTCTTGGACGTGAAGGTTGAGTGGAGTACTTCTTGAGGGCAATCGGAGCTGCTATCAAAATACCTCATTACCTGGTCATCTTAGATGAGCCAGTAATATGGGTATTGTGCACAAAACACAAACTGTAGATGAGCCAGTGTTCGCCTTGGATTAAGAGGACGTGATCTGCACTCATTTTTAAAAACAATAACATTTAACTTGTCATGCAGTGATATTAAAAAGAGCTAGAATTTGCCTTGCCCGCGAGAATTGTAGAAATCGCGTCGAGAAATCACGCACGAAAACATGGAGATTTAACAGCAGTTTCGTTCATTATCAGTCGGACGTTACTAAAACCTGGAACGGGGAACGGGGAACGGGGAACCGGGGAACAAGGGGTCTGGGTACTAACGTGCCAGCAGGGACGGGAAACAGG
>JANSTQ010149889.1:0-11846 GCA_026167885.1 Bergia puertoricense
TATATTTGTATCTGAACTCCCATAGCCATCTTACAACGCACCCACCTACCATGGATGTCTGGTGACAACGATGAAGGTGATCGTCTTCCTAGAAAGGACGACCAAGGTAAAGTAGCCCTTATTTAACGTCGATAGTTCCGTCAGCTCCTAGAGTGAACAAGACTGTTATCAGAATAACAATGGTAAAGGTAAAGTAACCCTTATTTAACGTTGGTAGTTCCGTCAGCTCCTAGAGCTGCTATCAGTGGAAGCCGACGGTGCACCCTTTACCCCCCCCTCTGTCAGTGCTTCGTTTTACGGATATTAAAGCTACAGCTACACGGATCAGAGGAAAGCCGAAGCAGACGTTGGAGTCACCGAGAATCGAACTGGAGAACTCCAGCTCCGCGCACTAACCAACTGAGCTATGCCTCTCCTCTGATTGTATCAAGTTTTATTTAAGTTTTATTTGGTTTTAAACTTTAGTTAGTGAAGTATTCGAGATGTATTGAAGTAATTTTAGCTTCTTTAAAATCGCATTCCTGAGCATGTAATTTAATTTAATTTAGGAATAGGAGTGAAAGGTAACAATAGTTTTTGAATCCGATGCATTCAGTTATGTAACTGGTAATTTATGAGTTATTTTTGATTATATAACTTTTCCCTTTGTATATATTTAATGGATATATTGCATGATATTGAGTAATAAAGACAAAAACTTGAATGCTTTTAGGCGATTGTCTCTAAAATCGCCTCAAAACTAATTTAATGATGGCAATTAAGCGCAAAGCTCTTACTGTTGAGCTTTGTTCAATTTATCACCAAATAGCAGCTGGATTTCTTGTTCAATAGATGATTGCGAAGATTGATAAAGAAACTCAGTGCACGTGAACGCATACAAATACCTGGATAATTATGGTACACTATAGTTAAGAAAGAGTCACCCCGCCAATGAGGACCTTAGTTTGCTTAATGCTTTGCTTGAAGTGAAATATCGCATAATATCATCACATCACTAATTTGAGCTATCTACCAACCTGCTAAAACTTTAGGTAAGTTTCAGTTAACTTTATAATTTATTTTTCGGGTCTGTGCTATTCAACCATTCGTCTTGTCTGCAACGATCTATTTTCGAATGAAAATCAATCATCATGCAGCTTATACTGGTAGCACTTTCACAAGGTGAGTTGATAACCTCAGATAATTATTTTGTGAAAGCAATGTGATAGTGAGGGCAACTAAAAGCACTTTGACAGCGGAGTTAACTGGCAGAATCTGGGATTTCGGAGTTACCTGAAAGAACCGTGACAGCGGTGGTAATTGCCAACACTGTGACAGCGGTGGTAACTGACAGAAATAGGACAGCGATATTAAGTGACAGAATTGGGACTGTCGTGTTACCCATAACAGAACTGAGGCAGTGGTGGTAACTAACAGAATTGTGACAGCAATGGAAACTGAATGAATTGTGACAGGCATGCATTGTAACTGACAGCACTATGACGGGAACTGACAACACCGTGAAACCGATAGAAACTTACAGCACTGTGACATCCGTTAAAACTTTAAATGCAACGGAGGAAAATGACGGTACTGTGACAGTGGTCAAAACTAAACTAGACAGCACCATGAAAGCGGTGTCGGCGTTGTAATGTTTCTGACAGCAACTGACTCGAGACAGGCCTAAGATGATTTTCTTTGTTAGCAAATTTTCTACCGGGCCTTCTCTGTAGGTATTTGAGTTTCTACTTCCTGTTATGGTCACATAAGCACCAGAAACAAGTTGTGGAAATTGTCGTTCGAACAATTTATCATAAAAGAAAAAACAACACAAACAATTATTATTTCATGTTTTCACTTTCCCCATTTCGTCTCTATTCGCATCGGGAAACTTCGCTTTTGGAATGTCAGGAAACAATGTATGGAATGTCTTCAAACTCCACAACAAGGAGATATAATGATAAACGCAGCAACAAATGATGATCTTCAAGTCATTGTTATTATTAGCTTTGCCATCAACTGTCTCATCCCCGGCTGTGCCTATATCCCCTATAGGGATAAAGCGCAGGACAAATTTAGATCGATTGTATATACAAATATACGCTGAATGACAAATTTTACACATTCGTTTTATTTTTGAACGAAACAAGTCGGACCTACCCATTAAATTAAGTTATATTGGATGTAAACTTTAGTTATTGAAGTATTAAAGCTGTATTGAAATTCTTTTACCGTTAAAGAATAAATGTTGTTCATCAAATTGCCTTGACTGAGACAGATCAAGTTTGGCAAAACTGATAAGCTATATAAGAACATTTCACAAGTATTCAATTGTAATAATTTATTGGCAAATTTATATTCTATTAAACCTTGTTTCCAACTGATAACTGATTTGTCCTTTCAGTCAATCTTGTGCATCCTGTTCATTTAGTCTCAAATTATTTTTTGTCCTTTTATTCCAATTACCTGTACAAGCCCTCCTTGGGATTCCAAAGGTTTAAACTACCCTATCAACCGAAAAGAATCAAACAACTGCTGATAAAACAAATTGTGAACACGAAGAAACAAAATAAAATGGCCATTCCACTCGAACTGAACCGGCAACTAGCATCGCGACGTGTGCACAACGTGTCACACTAAAAAGCGCTGGAATTTTCCCGCGCTTTTTGAGGTACACAAGCCAATAAGAATAAGTATGTCAAAGTCGTTCTCTCGTACAAAAAAGACAACGGAGTCATATAATAAATATCTTATTAACCTCGTTGCTCGGTCCGTACCGTAAGTTACGGACCTCGGTTTTTTCCTCATGGCCCATAAGAATGGAAAAAAACTCGGGTCCGTAACTTACGGTACGGACCTCGCACTTGGTTAATAAGAGGTATAAAGTAACAAAGATGAATCGTGGAAGTACTTCATAAGTTTGTGAGATCTGTTCAGAATCTCTAACGTGTTTCAGGACAAAATATACCGTCCACAATTTTGTTGTTTATTCTTTCGTTGAAAAACTGGTCTTTATTTCCCGCATGCGCGAGAATGATCCAGAAGTCCCTTACTCAGCATGGTGTAATATAATTTGCTAGTAACTAGTCTGTCGCGGTATCCGTCTGCCATGTTGAAGTGGGCGTAAAAATAAAAAATTCGCCAAGCAGTGCTAAGGATTGAGCCTTCGGCACCTATTAGCTGCGCTAATCTCGCTAACACTAGCACACTTGTTCATAGCCTATCCGGAAAGGTAAAAATTAAAGGAACTCCTAAAATTTAAGATCTAAATTTGCCGCTTAAGTTTGCAATATTCTGACATTCAGCGATTTAAATGGAATCAAGAATGCTATAGATCCTATGCAAATATGGCAGCTATTTTAATATTCTTTTGTCGGTATTTAAATTAGCCCAACTAGCTTCGTTCTTCAGTTAAAAAATCAAAAGAATATATTAACCTGAACGAGGCTAGTTCAGTAGTTGGGCTAATTTAAATACCAACAAAAGAATATTCAAATAGCCGCCATATTTGCATAGGGTCTATTTCAACCATATGAAGGAAAGTTGCCTCTGATCAATACAGATAGAGTAAAGTTCATTCACTCCTAATTCTCTCCCAATCAGATCCAGATTCTAGAATTATGCTCTTTGTAACTTTGCCAACAGAAAACTCAACAGACCGAGTTGTTAGGAAAAACTATACTTCAATTTTCACTCTAATACTGTACACTGATTGCATCCTCGTACATCAATCTCAACACAAATTACGAAGTTTAACTATCAGAAATCTCCATGGACTAAAAATTCTATCTTAAATTTCAAACAAGAGAAGATAATCCTAAGAGAACGTATCTTCGTATTGCCGCGCGACCAATGATAGTTATTTGAGATCTATTTTTAGAAAAGGAGCTATTTTTATATGCAACACGATTGGTTCCCTTTGCACACGTGATATTATAAAAATAGCTCCTTTTCTAAAAATAGATCTCAAATAATTATCATTGGGACAGACCCATGTATGAAAGATGCCTTCTCTTAGGATTATCTTCTCTTGATTTCAAATCAAATTATTTTTAGTACGAAACAGTTTTGTGTTGTTAAAGAATATGGTCGTACTACAGGTAACCAAGACGAGACTTGTTCATTACTTAGTTTCGCTGCTATCGCAGAAGACCGCAGAAGTAAAACCCAGGTTAGAGTCGATGGAGTTTTAAAAAAATTGTTCCAAATAAAATTAAATTTCTCTATGTTTGATCACTCAAGAGTTTTTCACTGTATGATGTCAATGAACGGTGCAACTATAAGCAGCTTAAGCAGTTAATTCATATGATGATATATTATATAAACAGCGGTCGGAGTGGTCCAAGAGCATCTATATCGACCGTTGAGAGAGTTCATAGGCTGGCTATAACGCAGGCTACAGGCTCAAAGCACGAGATGCAAGCAGCCCAATCCGACGGAGGTCTAACAGTCCAGCGTGCATGTTTATTTACGACACACTATGGAAATGACACACTTTATATTGGCACACGGTGCTGATATAGCAGAATAAATTACAGGTCAAGGCCAACTGATTAATTTCATGGCTCATTCTCTCTCCACGTATATAAAACTTGTTTAGCCGGATACATTAAACTTACACTAAAGTCTAAACGGCGTTGGTAAAATCAACTGGTTTTTTTTGTATAGTGATCATAATAAGCCGGGATCCTTTTCGTTTTGTGGCCATGGTAAGAGTGTACATTAATAAAAGTAAACAACTGTGGGTTATTTAAGGCACGGAATAGTATCGCATCCGAATCATCGAAGGGTAAGTTCGTTGTAGTTGTATTTACCTTGAATAAAATGTGAAAGATCGTTAAAACATTTACTAATATCACCGCACCATTTACATTTAATTGTCAACTGGTATTAAATAATATATCAAACTCGATGTTGGGCGCAAATACGTAATTTTAAAGTATTACTGCTTATATTGGGTTACTACTTCACGTCATTTCTGCCCTTTAGAACATTTTATTAAACTAATACCACAAATTTTATAAAAATGGCATTTTTAGGTTCTTTCATCATTACTGACTCCTAGCGGATTTCACAGAGTATTAATAGCAGTTATTTAGATACAGACTTGAATTCTCAAGAACTGTGTTTTGTTTTCTAGTATCGAGTTGTTTCTGCCTATGATACTGTTGTATTGATGGGATGAGCTTAAACGTCATAGAAGACATTGTTTGAAACCTACTAGAATAAATACGATGTACTGATCCAGAATTTTAAAGCGCTATATTACTGAAAGATATATCTAGAGTACATATAGAGTTTCTGTAAAGAAAAATAAAACTCGATGTGTTTAGCCATATCAATTTAAAGGGACATGAATATGAAATATTTTTTGAACACATGTCGTCCCACATTCAGTATAAGCGTGAAGCAAACTTCACCCTGATGAACGATTGTTCAGTATATTGGCTCAGTCGTCACCATCTAGAGAACAACAGAAAGAGGTCATAACAGAATTGCACGCGACATGACATGCAAGAGCAGCAGCTGAGGCTTGAAATAGATTTAGAAACACGATAAAATCAACTTGAAACTCAGTGGACAGATGAATTGCTTTCTAGCAAACTTCTAGTAAGAAGGTAAATATGAGCAATATAATTAAATTTCAGCCGGTAGAATGTTGAATGCAAGATTTTGGAGGCTCGAGGCTGTAAAATGAACTTTTGTTTAACAAAACCCATGCATCTTTGGGAGTTCTTTTCGTTTAACTTCAATACAAGGATTCTGTCACTTTTGTTTTTTTATACCTGATAAGACCTGTAAAGCTTTACAAGTTATTGCTGTTATCAGTAATTACTTAATTGCTCTTTTCGGTGATTTTATACGTATATAAGATTGAGACAACACGCTCAAATTGTGGCAACATTGTTGGACATTTGTAATGTTGTTTAGTAAAGCTTGTTTTAATTATTTGGTAAGACTAGAATTTTCATATTTCAATTTTGAAAATGTTTCATCAAAGCAAACGACGTTTAGCCGACTTATTTCTTGACTGCGTTTGTTCCAAAACATGTGAATCAGTTATGGAATGTGTTGGTTTCTACAATGACTTCAAACTAGGTAGTTAAACGATCGTATCACCCCAAAAGTGGAGAAACGAAATATATGTGGTAATAAGTTTGTAAAGTTTGTTTTTGTGGCTCGAGCACTTTCCCAAAGCAGTGTTATTGTCTGTCTTTTCATTAAAAGTAAGAACTTTTTAACTTTGCTGAAGTTGTTCTGTCCAGAAACGTCATTTATTAACTTGATATTAGGAATTTAAAGAATGAAAATTGGGATCGAATCAATTGGGGCGTAACAAAGCAGAAGAACTAATAGAGGCTTGGAAAAGATCCTACAAAAGCACGAAGGCTTTCTTTTGTTGAAAATTGAAATGTCAATCTTGGAAAACAATTGAGAGCTACTCTCCTTTGGTCTGCCGGAATCAGATAAAGACGAAATTTGTGAGCGAGATATCTTGATGAAAGCATAGGAAATTGTCATACACTTGTTGTCAAAACAAAAAAGATAATTGAAAGCTCTACGATTTTATAACCTCAACTTGTTCAAGTTTAGTGTTTCGTACAAAATGAAAGCAATAACTGATCATTTGTTAATCCTGTTCAAGTTAGGCTAAAAATTGAGTTTGTTTGGAATTAAACACAAAATTAATAGAGAAAACACATTTCACTTGAACGCATGTTTGAACACATATAGTGGATTTCAACTTCCTTTTCGCGCCCAATGAGCTCCGGCTTTTTGTTCTTTCATTTCGAGTAACCTAAGCCTGTTCTTTTCTTATCTTAACCTATACGCTTATTTTTATAAGAACCAGAGACTCATTGTTCTTATTTTTTAGGGCTTTTCAGCCTCAAATTATTCTTAAGATGTCCTTGTTTTTATAGTCTTTAATGTTGTTACGAAGATGCCTCTTAAACTCAAGTGCCACTGTTTGTCTTTTGACCTTTTACATAATATGCGCAATTTAGCCTAGGGTTATTTATATATGCATGAGCTCAATGAATCCGTGAGGGGTTCTTCAAACTTCCCGATGGAATTTCAGCTATTGAAATATTTGCATTTATGTGTTGGGACACAGTTATAATTCAAAGTTATTCTGAATAGCGCAGGTTTGCAGCTCGAAGTGGGTATGTTCATCTGACATCAGTTAGCAGGGCGAATTTGGGAATTTTAAGATTTTTGTATAAGCTTGCTCCTAAACATTGTTTTGCTATCCTTAATCTTGGGTGTTAAGTTTTCAAGTTTCAAGTTTAATTTATTTGGCATTTGTAGAATACAGTGATAGAAGTACACGTACCCACAAATAGTTACAAACTAGTCTGGGCGGGTAGGTGTTAACAAAGGAGAAATCACTTAGAATATGTATAAGTATGGCTTCAAAGGAGTGTGTAAGACTATAGACAGAGGAGTGAATACAAAAACTAAGATGATTAAAGAACCAGAGAGCTACAAATGTGATATTTTTACGATTATAAGTGATTACAATGAGGCATAACTATATCTATGAGCAAAATATTTGTTAGACTTGATGTTCGATGTAAGCAACCAGCCCTGCAGAATTGTTCTTGCCCTGATACTTGAGTTCCAATCGTAAGGAATATTGAAGCACACAAGAGACTGTTATGGGTCGTGATTCTTCGTACGTTCTGTTTCATAACATTTGGAACCATCTACCCCTTCATCATGAAAGCTTCAAGTCTTCTCTTTTATGTGAACTATGTCCCTGTAGGTGGTATTTACATGAAATTTTTACGGTACGACAGAGAGTTAAACAGACGTTCTCATTCTAGAATGAAACGGTGCGGTAAAATGTTGGCGGATCGTGCCGAAATAAGCTCGTTCCTCCCTTACATGATCAACGTGCGGCAAGATTTCGTTCCGGAACAAGCATTTCAATCCGGTACATGTACAACTACCGAGATGAACTTATTTTGAATGAGTCGTCCTGGAGTGAAATTTTGAAAAGAATCATGTAAAAGAATATAGGATTTCAGAGTGGTAGCGGGATGATCTCGTTCCAAAATGAAACTCGATCTGGTATCATGAAAACACCCCCTTAAATATGTTATAAGATGAATTAATAAGAAAATGCCACTGACATGATAGAGTACTTACCGAATCCTGTACCTATATATGGGCCGCATATCCTTTGGGAGGTTTGACGTGGTGAAGATTTTAAAAATTTAGAGTTAGAGAACTGACAAATATTTTGTGTTTCAGTCTTGTGGCATAGCAATAAACGGAACTGACGTAACAGTAATCAGAATACTTCGTTGTAGATTTCAAATTTTATACAGACGGCAAGTTAAAACTTCAACTGTCTGCTACTACCTCTCAATAAAGACAATAAAAAGGCTCTTACTTGATTTGAATCATCTTTTGGAACAGTTATTTCGTAGACCATTGTCTTACAATTAGAAATCTGTTACTGGAAAATTTTGTGTAAGGTATACAACGTTTCACCCAGCAACGCTGGGCTTCTTCAGGTGTCATGATCACTGGCCGAAATGTATCTTGTGACGTGACGTAACGATACGTCCCAAGAGTGTGATAAACAGGAGGGGGGGGGGGGGGAAGAGTGTTTTAAAATTAGCAAAAGGACCAATTCTCTCGCTTGCTATGTTTTAAATCGGCGAAGTTATTGCAAATATTAAAGTCGATGAATTCCCGGAGGGCAGGAATTGCGTGATGCCAGATAGAAATCTCTAAAATAAAAAAAGTTGAGTTTTTACTTTGCAATAATAAACTAAAATTTTCTACATTTAAAAAATGGGCGAAAGACTGTCAAGACTTCTCGAGGGACTAGGTCAGGAAGAAAAACTTACTACCAGTCTCATTTTTTTTCTCATTAGTTAACCATTAATTTTGGACTCACTTACTCCCATAGAAAAGGACACCGCTTTCTTGTCTATTTACGAAGCTTCTTGCGCATTCGACGCGAGACTAGCACTGTTCGACTGACTTGGCAGACTAGCCCACGCCTTTCTTCTGGCTCAACTTTTCTCATTCGTTTTTCAAAATATAAGTGATATTTCAAGTTCAAATTTCATTGATAGTTGAGAATGCAGTCCAAATGTTGATGTTTTTTGTGAAACAGAAAGTGCGAAGGTCGGTTTATATTGGCTCTCACTGCTGTTAAACCGCAAACAAAGCCACAAGCTTGAATAATAACTGTGCTGGGCCCAATTCATGTGACTCACACTACGTAATTTGGAAAAAAAAAGAAAAATATCGAATCGTTGCCAAATAATGACGGTCATCGCCGAGACTGAATGACGTTTGCTCTGTCGGTGCCGCGGAAGCATAAATCACTAAATGAAAAATAACTGAAAATAACAGAGAATTTTAATATTCCTCTCGACTTGGAAACATAAATTCAAGCAGTCCAGCGACTAAATCTGCAATATTTATTCGACCCCATCTCTCAGTCTCGCAATCCAAACTTCTTCATGTACTGAAACCTTATAAAGGAGGAAGCAGGGACTGAACAGGTATGAAATACCAGAAATATTAGCTATGCCACGTTTGCAATTGTTGTGCATCTGCAGAACTCTTGATGCGAAAACCAGTGCCGTGAAATAGACCTGGGCAAAATATTTTCTTACTGTTTTCTTTGGTTTGGACCTCAAACAAGTTAGATAAAGATCGATTTTATTGCAGAGTTACAGGTCACACAACAAGACAATTGATTATTTGCAATTGTATGCCTGGACCATAAGATTAAAAACCTAATTTTGTGGCTCACATTATTTCGTTTTTACTTTATTTTGACTTTACTCAGTCCATCTTCAAACGGCTCGAAGTTTTATTGCTCTCTGAGATATATAGGTTTTTCAAATAGGGCTGATTCAACTGATCAACTCGCCTTTAATTTGTGAACTAAGGGAATGAGCGTAGTATACATTTTTGCTGATGGAATTTTTTCTTCTTCAATTGAAAGCCGCCCTTAATTTTCAACCTATTGAAATCTTGGTAAAATTATCTCGAGAACAATGCACTTTGTATCGCGTTTTATGAGATATCGCATCATTCTTAATAAATTGACAGTATAATTTTCTTTATATCCGATACAATGTTGAGTCCAGTATCTTATAGTCGCCAATCGATCTCAAAGAACATTGGAAATTATTTCGATAGATGAACATGTAAGTAGTTTCAATAAACTCTCGATGGATTTGCTCAAGGTGCATCGTATCATGCTTACTTCCTATATACTCTTTTTTATATAAGAACGTCTAATTATTTTGAGGATTTCAGCCTCAAATGTTCTTAAAATGTTCTTATTTTCTTAGGACTGGGTACAGTAACGTAGTGTTTGGTTAAAAGATGTACAAGTGTCAATAGATGCCTTGTACGTATATCCACATTCGGAGTAGCCATCAGGCAATATTGCACGAGCATTAGGCATTATTTTACAGTTTAACAACAAATTATCTCCACTGAATACAGTATGTAAATAAATGTTCTCTACGTATTCCCAGCCTCAGGATGTTCTTAGCATGTTCTGAAATTTCGTGATTTTTTCAGCCTCAACGTTCTTATAAAAAAAGGTTCCTATAAAAAAAAAAAGAGTGTACCTACATGTCTCCGGCAGGAACTTATATTCTCTGTGACTGAGTTGATTACTTATGTTTTTTATAAGATGAAGAAACAGTTGAATTTGTTTTCTTGGCAACTTCAGTCCAAAATGTTCTTACGTTGCTTTTACTTTTACAAATAAGAAAACTAAAATAAGACAAGATCTAGATGTTGAAAGAACCGCAAAGTTCTTAATTGCTCTAAAATATATGGCCGACGAAATTGAGCCTTACAGCCTTAGCGTTCTTTTAAGTTTTCAGTTTTCTTATATATTTAAAGCAAAGGTGAAAGCGGTATGGTTCTTTCAGATCTGCTTATACCTGTTTGTTAAGAACAAACTGCATATAGGAATGCTGAAGCTCAGATTTGTCCAAACTCAAGAAGGGAAGTTAAAATAATTTCATGCAAATTCCTGGCTCAGATCCATAAAACTCAATCTGTTATTCTATGTATATAAATAAGAATAGTTTCAGAACAATTTGAGTCAAAAATTTAAGAGCAATTTACCAAAAAAAACGCCGAGGCCAAAATCATTGTCTCGTTCTCATTAGAAAAAAGTGGATATTCACAACTCATTTAAGGCCAAGGATTTTGGACAAACCGAGTCCGTTGATAATATTTCAAAAATCCTTGATGAGCTTCAGATTGGCTTCAGTATATTCAGGAAAACGAACAGCACGATTCTGAAATATTGTGTTTTGTGGTAAGCTTTTCTCAATTTCCGCATAAACGGATATTTTAACATTTCTTTTGTCATGTTTTTGTCATATACCAAGTTTTGTGTTTTGATCCAAGCTCGTTCACTAAGCCTTCCCCTAAATCGTAAACGAGAAATCTACATCTGAACTTACAGAAAAACGCGTATGATTTCTCTTTAGGTAGCAACATGGCTTGCTACTGGGCTTTGGCCAGAGTTTATATCCGGAACTTGACTGCATATTTCGTGGGGAACTTTCTATTGCAGACGTCAAGTTTTGCCCGTTAACTGTTCATTTAGTCTTTCTCATTATGTGGCTCATTTGTTCATAAAAAATCTACAGTTTTTCCAATGTTATTAAAAATATAAACAAATGACGTCAGCCTTCAGGGCAAAAACTACTTTTGTGTCATTTTCTAAATAAAGCTTCTGCGCTGACACAATACCGCTGATTGCACCAACAGAACGCTTCCGAAATTTCAACGCCTCAATATTTTGGATATTTTTCTGGTCAACTCATTTCACGTAGCGTCGTTCATGTACAAGTACCAGA
>JANSTQ010149900.1:0-11846 GCA_026167885.1 Bergia puertoricense
TCAGTCACATGTTGAATTTCAGACATCATCAGGTGTCTTTCAAATACAAATGGACACTCCTCTACCCATCAACAATCTGTTATGATATAACTTGACAAGATTGTGCATAAACCCTTACACATCTGACTAAAACACCTTGATCAGCTTGAACCAAAACCTGCATCATCTTGTTGTTGTCACAATACTACTGGCAGTGGAACATGTGACAACAACAAGATGGTGGGGGGGTTTGGTTCAAGCTGATGAAGTGTTTCAACTGACGACAGAATGATCAATTTGATCATTGATTGGTGATTGCTGACAATTTTAATAACTCTCCAGGTAAGGCAAAAGTCATAATGTAAACCAAAGAACAAGGTACATGTATAGAGCTCAAAAAATTAATTTTTTGCGTTGACTTGAACTGGACTCATGGCTCGTGGTTAACTCGGGCTCCACTGGCCTTTGACTTGTGCTGAGACAGTCAACTCAATTTACAGTTATGATGTACATGTAAGAGTGACAAATACAAATTAATGTTCTACAATGTACAGTTGATAAAAATTGCCTCAAACTTCCCCACAAATTACAAATGATTAGGCATTTAAATTTTTTGTCTTAGGTTATGGACATGGCTCCTGCCTAAAATTTGCCTGTTTTGAAAAAAAATTTCATTTGGTTACTTTTTAAATTTGAAACTTAAGGTATTTCCTCTGATTCAAATTTTTTCAACAATAAATTTCAGAATTTCATTTCAGTTGTGTTAAGGATTTATTATGATATAAATCCTGTATCAGTTCTAGATATCTTACAAGTCAATAATCAAGAAAGCAGACAATGTAACTCGCCATTATTGCCATCATCAATGGCATTGTCAAAATGTAGCTATGCATGACAAATCGAGAAATTTATGCAGATAAACAAAGTAATTAGTGAACACAGAACTTAAAAATGACATTATTTACAGTTCTAACCTAAAGTATATCAAAGTGTAAGAGTGTTCCAGAAGAAGGGGAGGATACTTGTCACAGACTGGCATAAATTTGTGAGTGATTTACTTGCACTGTAGAGCCCTGATATCTAAGCTTTTGTTTACACTTTCATAATCCATTTACATTTGAGGTCATAAACAGGACAGGGATAATGGTCAGCATTACATATAAACAGGGTCATAGTTTTACAGCCTGGATGGTAACCTCTAACCCAGTCTCCATCCCCTTGACTGGTCTTTGCTCTGGTGACAAAAATAATCAGAATTGGGTACCTGTGTCATTTTTCACAAAAGAAAATAAGCAAAAGTTAAAAGTGAACTACTAGTTAGATATATATATACAGGGCTCAACATTTGATTGGCCTGATGGCTTCAAGGCACTTTTTACCCCTTCATGCCAATAACTTTTGAAAAGTGGTGGTGTGATGGGTCCAGCAACACTTTTAACAAGAGGAAACACATAGCCTACTGTAACTCAGCCTGTAGGCAGTATACTTGACTGTTTGAAACAGAAGCTCCCGACTTTATCAACAATTTTGTGTATGGACCCAGCTTGTCGATTGCCATTTTCAAAGCAACAATGTGTGTGTTTAGTGTATGAAGTGGAGGCAAATGTGTAGAATTAACATAAAAACATCAATAATTTCTCAACCTATTAGCTGTTCCAACCTCATGGTGTAGCAGGCAAAGATGGATGGTGCAATATCCAGCCTTTTGTAATGCGGGCTCACATGATCTCACGGTAATGCATGCACAGGACATTCATGACACGAAAAAAAAAAATGGAGCCAAAACCTTGACTCAGTCGCCTCCAGGCCTGAGTAAAAATCACTTTGTGAAATCTGCCAGTGAAAAAATATCTGGTCAATTTTTTGACAAGCTAGATTCAGATATAAAATATCAGTTAGTTAACATTAGGGTGATCCTATCTAGACAGCATCAACTTATGACATCCAGGTAATCAGGAATGATGAGACTGTGCAGACTGAAATTGTGTTTAATTGACTTTTGTCATACATGTAGTTGTCGAGTCAGCGCTTTTTCTTGCTTGGCCAGTAAGTTTTGAATTTTACTGTCCTGATCCATGGGCCAGCGACCTAAAATGCTTACCAGTATTGTTGAGCTCTCATGTATACATTAATATTTCTGCCCAGGTTGATGTGAGACAAGTTTTTTAAGTTACTTGTTTATTGTCTTGCTATACATAAGTATATTTTATTTAGTATAAGTATAAGTTAGATTTAGAGAGTGATATGCATGTTGCAACTTCCAGTGACTAACTGTGCATACAGTAATTTTAAATTTATGTTAGCATTTAGTAGATTTTATAAAATTTCTCAATTTGTATTTTTTTTAAAAAGCATCTAAAGTGATTTAAATGTTTATTTTTTATGATACAGTTGGTACAACATCACTGATTTTACTGACTAATAATAAAATGAGAATGAACGAGATAACGATCACACCTGATACCCATGCTTTGTTGATCTCGTTATCTCAGATCATCACAACCAGTATAAGGGATCTTTCATTTCACCCTTTTATTCCCACATTTACATATTAAACATCTCAGTAAGTTGGATGCTTGTGAAAAGAAAGGTACTGATCATTTACTTCTGGAAAGTTTCTAAGATACAGTTTAAAATTCTCCCAACTTATTTATAGGAAGTGAATTAATATGTGTACCAGTAATGAAAATTTTGAAATTCTTCATTAGGCAGTTTTGAAAGTGAGGAGAGCTAACCACCTGCAAAACTGATAAACTGAATATTAAGAAATTTTCTTACTTCAACCTTTAAAGAATTTGAAGATTCCACAGAATTTGTCAAGGTGTAAAGTACAGAAACGAAGTCAGTATTCTGCTCTGTAAAATATCTCAAAAGGAGAATGCTTGTGATTAAAATATTTTTTTGCTAGTAAAAAACATCAGTGGTTTTGATCAGTTTGAATAAATATACAGTACATGTAGTTATACATGTATTGCCAAGTGGCAAGTTGTAAAAATTAAGGTAGAATAATTTATTACAGATTCAGTCTGTGACGGTCTTTTGTGCTGGAAAACACTCCATTTATGGATGTTTAGCGTAAAATATATAATTATAAAATGTATGATATGTGTTTTAAAAGCATTTTTGTTGACACTGGAACAAATAACTCTAATCTTTATTCCAAATACTTTTGAATTTCACATATCACTTTTGTCTATACTTTGGGATCACAGCTGGGTTTCTTTCTTAGGTGATTGAAAAGCCACAGAAAGTTTCTCAATTGGAGGACTCAGTAACATATTTAAAAGACGAATTAGCAAGAGTGTTATCGCTATTCACGAATGACAAAAATAACTGTTTACATGTATTATTCAGTAAGCAATTTTGACTAAGATTTTTAAGAAATTATTTTAAATGGGAATATATCTTTATTATTTGGAACTGATACATTGATACATGTACATGTAAGCGTGTTTCAAATTGAGTTTCAACTGCCAATGGCAGTAGATTTAGGTTGCAGTAACGTGTCACTAGAATCGTAAGTTTCGGAATCAATGTAAAATGCACTACTTTTTTATTCAAACATTTAACGTGAAATATGTATTCATTTTTGTTTTGTTTTCAAATATTTAGGACTTGAGGTAGAATGATTGAAATTGCATCTGTTGTCATACAAGTTTGTATTGATGTGTTGAAAAAATGTATGAAAACAGTATGTGAAATGTTTATGAAATACCTAGGTTATATATTTTTAAGATGAAGGCAAAGTTAATTAAGTACTCTGAGTGAGTCGCGACTTGTGATATCATTTGTTGTCAGTTCTCTTTCTTCGTCAGTTACAGTACATTTGAGACTTTCGATTCTTAGTTTCTAAGTAATTATACCATGGTTTTTAAACTGTTATGTCCAGCACCAATTCTCAGCAAACGAAGTTTGTTGATTTGTATGATTTGTACTAACTTAAATGTGAAACATGCAGCAAGAAATTGTGTGTGGGATGTTGTTTAAGCTGAAGAATATCGAATTTATCATATAATCACTATTAAATATTATCGTATTAACTCAACAGTCAGCCTGACATGTCAGTGGGAGTTAATGGTACCAAGAGAAGGCACGAAAATGGAGGTGTTGTTACTAGACACAACAATTTCTTTGAGTCGAACGGAAATCAGGTTTATCTCGAGGGCAGTAAAACTAATCAGGATTTACAAACAGACACAACAAACAGCTTGCACACAAACACAAAAAACATGATATCGCAGAGAACAAGAGACCCCAATAGGCCTGATTCGCCAAGAAGTACAGCGATTACACCAAAGACAGAAGTCTCGGAATTTACTGAGGACAGTCGGACAAACGCTCTACCTTCAGCTTCGAGTTCAAGGCCAACACTAAAAGCCGGACTTGAATCAAGTTTTGCTTCTCTTAGAAGAAGTTCAGCAACTCCTGATTTGTTGAACTCCAGTAGTGTGTTTGATCCAGCGGAGTTTGTACGGCCAATCTCGTCCAAAGCTGGAAGTCATACCAAGTCAAGGTCAGGATCTGTGTCGTCATCGCCACGGCCGAGAAGACCTCCAACAATTGAGTCCAGGAGTGTCTCGATTTGTGAAACAGAGGTGAGGAACGTAAAAATATTCGTTCTAAATGCTGGACAACGGTGAAACTTGTTTCAGATGCTGCTGTACTTATGCAACAGATTCTCAGCTGTACGGGGGGGAGGAACAGCGCGCTCGCGCGACTGGAGAGAAACGATATGAAAGAAGTGCGCGCAAGAAAGGACGCCACGCGTTTTCTTTTAATGTTTGCTTCCACTTTGACTTTTAAGTCTACTTTTAAGCCCTGGACAAACAAATTCACAAGTCGATGCAAGTCAGTGCAAGGGGTGTTGACCTTCAAACTTGCGTTCAACTTGTGTTTCGTTTTGCCATCGACTTGTATGGTTTGTGTTGTCTTGCGTTCAAATTTCGGCTAGCTACAATCAACGCAAAGCCTATGCAATTCGGTTCATGTTCATCGAATGTTCAAGACGGCTAAAAGAAACGCAAGTTGAACACGACTCACGAGTTTGAAACTTGTACGGACTTGCATCTCCGTTTGGCTTTAGTTAAAAAAATTACTAGGCTTTAGTTAAACATAACGCTCATTCCATAATTTGATTTATTAAACTCTTCCCCCCTCTGTATTCCTATACACTCTACTACACGCACATTATGCGACACCAAATTTCGGATTTTGCGCTTGGGACAACTCAACGTTATTTAGTTTTCGCGATTTTCATTTTTCGGTTGTAATCGTTATCCAAGCTCTGGCCGAAAAAGGAACAAAATACCAAGATAACACAGCAAAGGAATAATGAATTATTAAATTTCTTTCTCCTCAAACTCCAAACGGCTAAAATAACATGTTCGAGTAACAAAAAACAGTGTGATGATGACGAGAGTAAAAAAGAAGATCCGTGCGGCAAGCTTACCTTATCCTTTTGTTTCAAGTTTTTGCGTTATCAAATTTTCGTGTTACCAGATTTTCACGAAATGTTTTAGTATTCGCGACGTTGAGTTTTCGCTGTTTTATTTTCTTGTTGACAAAAACGAGTTATAGAAAGACGTACCAAAGAAAGGATGCTGTACTATGCGTAATTTCTTATTGTGTACTTCTACTTCCGAGTTTTGGTTTAACAGTTAGTGTGTAGTTCAGTTAACCAAACCTCTGCCCCTTGCTATTCTCACTGGACTTTGTAGTGACTCGTTGCACTTAACTTATTTTGCGGCCATTTTTAATAATCAAAAGAAACCGGAACATTGCTTTCCGCGGGAATCGCCACTGTAACTGAACTCTGAAGCCTTACTTACTGATAAGGTCCTTCATTCATCGACGGCAAGTTTTCCTTGACGAATACGCGCCCGCAGTACTACAGTACCACGGACTCACTTTTAGCTGTAAACTATCGCCGATCTCGACTGGGAATGCGATAAGTTATTTTGTCAATATTTCATCGCTCGTTTAGTTTTACGGATTCGTACTGTCGCATGATTATCATACAAAAGCGTTTCAGTGCCACAGGTAGAACTTAAAAACAGGAGTTCAAGCTGATTTGCGTTTCAACTTCATAACAAAGTTTTCGGTGTACTTTCAGGCACGTTGGATTTTGATACAGCATAGGTTCTTTTCAGCCTTACTCAGTGCAGTAAAATAAATTTGATGTTGTGCTTTTAAAGGTAGTTTTTATCTAAAAACATATACGAAATATGGATTTATTTCTTTCAAAAATATATTTGTTTGTGGTTTCTCATCAAACTCGCTTCTTCAAAACTATGGAAAGAGATAAAACGTATTAACGAAAATGTAAATAACCGAAACCAATTGTAGAATTGTACACATTTTAGGTATCCCACTGACGGTCAGTTACTGATTTGCCTCATTTCAGCAACGTTATAGTTGTCTGCACAGTATTAAATAAGTTACTTAAGTATTAAACCAGCTTGAAAACTACTGACATTTTGTATAAACGTTTTGGCAAAAATTTAACACAAAAGTTATTCTAAAGGTGACCAAATCGAGCTTTCTGAGAAAAGTCCAGATATTTGGGTTTGAAGTGACTCCATTGAACCAATTAATGAAACTTCATTTGCGTGGCAATAAAATTTTCATCTTTTACAAGTGTGCCTTGAAGATTAGACGGTGCTCCACGAACTTAAGCGGAAGCTTTAACTTCAAGAATTCAAAAGTATAAAGAGTTAGACGATTTAGCAATTAATTAAGTAAAATGCTTTAGATTTTTTCAGGACTGCGAAACCGGTAAAACGAATATATTGCGTGCTTAGTTAAAAAGTACTTCCCGTGGGGTTAAGGATTGAATTTTTATTTGTATACAAACCAAACACATACCACAGGCGTTTAATTAACAGTGAGTACTCTTGAAGGTTTTGTCCTGGATTATATGCTCTTCAATTTATCCTCTAAAACCTTCGAAACTGTAGCTCTACTAAAATTACCTGTTTGTTTCATCTTAATATGAACGCCAAACTGACAAGAAGAGCTGACCAATTTTTGGATTTTACATTTTTGAAGTGGAACTCAATAACTTTAAAGGTATCTGACCTTGACCAATAATGATATTTTGTTTACTGAACCAAAACTTTTCAAGCTTCAATGAAAAAAATATGAGTTTACTCAACCGAGGATTAGAAAGGCGTAAGAACAGATTTCGTCGTGCTTCAAGAAGTCGGCATCATTGTAGTATTTTGAAAATATCTTGACAGATATTTTGTTTGAAAAGACGTGACATTCACAAATACGCTTTGGGCGGAGGTTTCCTGCAAACTGAATACGTCCGTCGCTGAACTCTTCTCTGACCTTGCAACCGCATATGAAACTACTAAGACATACTTCGGTAGTTAATAATTGAGAACTTCGAAGTCGGTTCAGTTTGCGTCTTACACACTTTATCAAGCGAGGAAAAGCAGCTAGGGAGCAAGTTCATTTGCCAGGAGTTCAAATGGCCAATACTCCACCATTTACTTGTGAACGGTGGAGACGTATTAATGTAACGGGCAAAGCGGCAGACAAAAATATTCGATTGTCTTTCCTGGATGGCTTTGTAAAGTCTAAGAGCGAAGTACGAAAAATGCGCTTTAAGTTTCATTTTTGTTTTCGAAATACGCGTTATTCTTCGGAGGCAGAGCACTAGTTTGCTGTTGTTTTTGTAAAAATACAGTGACGGTTCTAAATCTTGCTTTTCTGTTTTATCAACAGCACTTCACACAGCTGAATCAGTACAAACTTCTGGAAGAAATAGGAAAGGCAAGTAGATCATTGCTTGGGTTTTAGTCATCAGTCATAGTTTTGACTCGTAAATGCTGCTCCACCAACTGATCAAAAGACAAAACAATTATCCATGAGCTCATGCGTGTCATAAAACTGTCCGATTAGCGGTTCATTGGATTTATAGTGCAAGAGTCATAATATAAGCAAAATCGTCATCATCAAAAGCTATCACAGCTGTTTACATATCGATTTGCATTTTAACTGTGGTTTTGGTCTTCAGGCAGTTTTCTATAAATATTACTTAATTTGGATGTACTCCTAACTTTTTACTCTAGTTTTTTGCTTTGCTGTAGTTTGCGTTTTGTTCAAGACAAAATGAAACAACAGTGGTAGTCATGTCGAAACCCAAGAAGCACACACGCGTAATCCAAAAACTGCGACAAATTAACCCCCTTTCGAGCAAAGATTAACCTCAGATGCACTTAGATATGTGCGCTCGTAGATCAAGACATGAACAGATTTAAAAAATGTGCTCTCCTTTAGTTTCTTTATTCATGGTATCTTTTACGAATACAAATTTATGAATTCTCTGTACATGTATTGTTTATAAAGCTTAGCTGCATTGATGTTTTGAATGTCACATTTACAATTATAAGAACTATAGACCTTAATATTAGAATCTCGGGCTACAAACAATTGAAACAAAAGCATTTAGCTGGTGTGACAACATACTGATGTGTTGTGTCACATTTTGATCCTCCAGGGTTCATACGGAGTTGTGCGGTTGTGTTATTCGGATTTTGACCAAAATAACTATGTGAGTATGTTTTTATAATTTTGTCTAATTTACGAAATGTTTGCCGCTAAATATACTCGAAAATCTACACGATTTTCTCTTACAACCTGTCCAGACGCATCACATTCCAAGAAAAACAAGCATTCTCTACTTGTGGTATTTGGGGTTGTGTTGATTTTTATCATACACTTATAATATTGTAACCTTACCTCAGGGCGATTTCTGCTATTAGACTCCGTATTGCACCCACGTGTCTGCCATTAAAAGCTGGCTCTCTGCTATGGTCAATATTTACGTTATCACTCGTCAGAATAGGAAATTGTTTCAAAATGGAAATGAAATACTTTAAATTGCCAGTCATAGTGGCAGTAAGGTTAGATGATAGTTAATACAACAAACTAGTTATGAAACTCGTCCACTTTTTTTGTTGTTGTAGGTTTTTGTTTTCTGGGTTTTTTTTCGCAGTTGGCCTTGACTGTGCACAAAACACAAATTTAAAGGTATTAAAATGCATATGAACAACTAACGATTTGTACTCACACGTAAGACAAAACAATGTGTACGGTCAGGGTTTGTCGTTCAACACAAAACAAAGCAACTTTGTAAACTCCTCTGAGGTTAGCTGAGCTTCACAGCCAGTTAGTTCTCTTAACTATATGGTAAGAAATAGCAACTTTAGCCCGCAAGACATGCGCAACTATTGTCTTAGCAACAACACACGTTAGCAAAAATTTTCAGTCGATTTTGTCTTCATTTCGGACAAGAAAACGGACATTGTTCGTATTTACCTAATGTAGAAAGACGAATAATTCTTCCGAAACGGATGATTCGTCTGAGACGAATAATTCTTCTGAAACGGATGATTCGTCTGAGACGAATAATTCGTCTAGGTAAATACTAAAATCTGCATCAGACGGACTAAAGTTTCCAGGAAACAAATATTTTTTTTTGTTTTCCACAGGCAATGAAGATTATTTCTAAAAAGAGAGTTATGAGAAAAGCGGGTTTGAGTAAGTATTGCTTTATTGATGATGATGTTGCCATGTTCATTGCTAATACAGTATGTTGTTTTATTATATTATAAGTAGAATTAGCTGCGTCGATGTATAGTTTATTTTTTGTTATTGTAGGTAGTGTAGCAATAAAACAAGTTTAAGTCAGGTTAAGACAATAAAGTATATTTAAGTCACGTTAATTTGACATATAAGAAAGTAGAAATCCTGATTTGGGGGCTGAGGCTGGATGTTCTTAATTATTTTGAGGATTTCATGCAGCCTCAAATGTTCTTAAAATGTCAGTCTTATTTTGCATTCACACAAGCCAACCCTAAGTGGGAATATATAAATTTGTAACTGTTTTCTTAAAAGATGTTCAAGTGCCACTAGTTCAGTAGTTGCCTTTGTATATCCACATTCGGAGTAGCCATCAGGCAATGTTGCACGAGCATTAGGCATTATTTTACAGTTTAACAACAAAATTCTCCACTGAATACAGTATGTAAAATAAATGTTCCCTACGTATCCCCAGCCTCAGCATGTTCTGAGCATGTTCTTAAATTTTGGGATAAAAAAGGTTCTTATAAAAACAAAACAAAACAAAAAGTATTGTAGCTACAACTTACAATTTATTGTAGAAAGAGTGGGATACATTGTAATATTGTTATTGACATATATCCAGCCTGAGTGGAGGAAATATCCACTATCCCCACACCCAGAGAGAGTAAGTTTGAAAACAGTGAGTAAATATTATCGGCCTACCTGCAGTGCCATGAATGGTTCGAGTTCGGTAACGGTTTAGATCTACTAACTCGAGGCCTATCTGTATGAGTTTACGGAAGCTTCTACCTTGTTGCTCATGACAAACATTTCAGTTTCATAAACTAAATTTCCCAGGAAAACCCGGCGACAGGAATAAAAACCCAGCCTTAGAAAATCTGCAACGGGAAATCGCGATACTTAAGAAGATCGATCATCCGAATGTGGTTCGTCTGTTTGAGGTAAGCTGGTTTACAATGACATCTTCCTGGGATATCAAATCTTGAATTGAACCAAATCAGTTCAAGATTTTTTGTTTATGTATATAGTAGCACGTGTTGTGTTCTAAAGCTGTAAATGTTAATATCGGGAATACTTTCACTCTGTTCTGTATGTCTGTCTGTCTGCCTGTCTGTCTCTGTCTATTTTTCTTTCTTTCTGTATTTCTTGGTTTCAAGATTATCTATCAACCCATCCATCCATCCGTCCGTCAGCCCCTCTGTCTGTCTGTCTGTCGGCTGTCTGTCTGCCTGTCTGTGTCTGTGTCTGTCTGTCTGTTTATCTAAAAATGTCTTCATGATAATCTGAATAACAACGAGCCTTACCTCATTTCCAATACAAAACTTTAGGACTTGTCAAATGTGACCTCTTGTCCTCGTTAGGTTTTAGACGATCCAACGGAAGACAATCTTTATCTTGGTAAGTTACTGACCACACGCGGGCTTCGCGCCTCGTTGGCTATTTATCATCTCATATCCAACGCTCATTCGGGAATAATTGTTAAATAATGATAGTGATAATGATAATGATTATACCAAAGAGTGGATGATACGATTTGATACAATTTAACTCCAAACAGGGCAATGTGTTACTATATAATTCGATGTTGATGATCGTGACGATGACAATGATAGTTATGATCATAACTAAGTAATCTGAAAGCAGTTTATTTTCACAAAATACAAGTGTAAACTCTTTTGGCGTAATTATCTAAGCAAACAATTGTATATAAAATGATCGAAAATGTTTGTTTATTGTAAACTTGAATTTCCATTTTATATACAAATGTAAAAGTTTCGTTGAATTGGGCCCAACACAAAAAGAGTTTCCAACATTTCAAAAACGTAGTCGCTGTGGGTATTTGTTGTGAGTTTGTAAGGTTTTTTTGTCTTGCTCCTAATTAATTTGTCTTTTACTTTTGTTGTAGTGTTTGAACTCGTGGAGAAAGGGTAAGTGTGATCGTAATGACTCGTGTGTCGTGGCTTCATAATAGACTGACGGGTTTAAATTATTAATTAACGTAAGGCAAATTTGTATGAAAGATAGATGGATTGCATGTGTGAAATGATGAGTACTGACTAATTGATTGAATTAATGAATGAATGGTACGAAGGAATGAACGAACGAACGAACGAACGAATGTACGAAGGAATGAACCAACGAACGAACGAACGAATGTACGAAGGAATGAACCAACGAACGAACGAACGAATGTACGAAGGAATGAACCAACGAACGAACGAACGAATATATGAATGAATGTATGAAGGAATGAACCAACGAACGAACGAACG
>JANSTQ010149944.1:0-11837 GCA_026167885.1 Bergia puertoricense
CTCGATTTTCGATATTTACAGAAACTGGCTCTTAAACACTTGTAAGAAAGCATGTCATTCGTTAGCAGTAAAAGATTGCAGGGTACGATAAGATTTTTTTTGTCATCCCTGCAAATGATTTCAACCAATCACATGCCAGATCTGGCCTTGTTTGGTCTCGCCATGGTATTTTAGCTCGACCTTCGGTCTCGCCAAAATACAAACCATGGCTCGACAAAACTCGCCCTGATATTTTCCCGAATCATGTAAAAAAACTGCTCGATTACATGTTTATCATCCCCGACCAACAAAAAAGGAAACCAAATTTCAGAGAATGAGCCACAAAAAATGACGATCAGAATTTATGTCAACGCACGTCTTGTATTTCCCGCGCGCGGGAACAGAGCAACACCATAAGCTCGTCTCACATGTTTTGGCACGAATTTTTACCAGTTATGGTAGTTCTAATTTTTCAAACAATGTGGGCTTCCGAAATTGTAGGATTCGCTGTTGTTTTGTAGGTTATATCAGGTTACTGTCCTGATTTCGTTGCAAATCAAGACAGTGGCTTGATTTCGTTGGAAATCGTGACCGGGCGTGACAGTAACCTGGACAGATCTGGCATGCGATTGGATGATAACATAATAAAATTAAAAACAATACGAAGTTTAGTTTCGGTGGTGTTTTTTCATAGTAAAGGCTGAAACAGTGGCAGTCGCAGTATGGTTCTACATTCTCAGAGTGTTTTCAAACCTACTTGCATTTGTCTGAAAATCATTCATTTCTTATTGAAGGATCATACATAAACTTTAGTATTACAAGCAGTAAAGAACTAACGATTAATAAAGTAAACGATAATCAAACGGATGCCGAACTAATCAATTCATCTGCTACTGTGAGCAGTTTTGTTCGACATCTAATAAAAATTGTATTTACATATACGACTGCGGACTAGTCCTCGAATGACCCAGTAACCTACGACTAAAATATTACTAGATAAATTAAAATCACTTCGCAGCCAATAGGCTCAATTACGTAATTATTTTGAATTTATATAGTGATGAAATGAATAATGTAATAGTATAAAAATAGTATATAATAATATATAACAGTTATCTCCCAGCTCAAATGACATATTATGTATGAAATACTATTATTCTTAAAAGTACAACCTAGATGACAAAAGGGATACATTTAAATATGTATGGTCTAACTGTTAAATTAGCCCTTTTCTCGAGACGTAACAATTCATTCCTTAAGTACTGCGGAAGCGCATTGTAAAAGGCAGTTGCAGCATAGTCGATTACAGACCTTACACATGATGTATAAAACAACATTAGGTGTTGTGGAGGAATTCTAGCTCTCTTTAGCTGTAATAATAAATATAACCTCTTACTAGCCTTTTTGATTACTTCTGCAATATGCTCATTCCATGTTAGATTGCTGGTTATCGTAAGACCTAGTAACTTCGCACTACTGACTATCTCGAGCTCCTTCCCTTCAATAACTACGGATCGAAAACTTCAGGCTTTTCAGCGAATGAGATCCTGACTTCTTTACATTTGTCAGAATTCAAATGGACCCTGTTCTCTTGGGACCATTGAGTAACGCGGTCTGTTATCCTCTGGGCGTGGCTTACCCCACCCTTCCGTACGACTTCCAAGGTCGTTGTATCATCAATAAACTTCCACGGTGGGGAGCCAATCACAAGATCGTTGATCAACCAGAGGCCCAATTTGGTGCCCTGTGGTACTCTGGAGGGGACTGAGCCCCATTCTGAAAAGCACTCTGCTGCGAGTTTTATCTTTTGTGACCTATCTGATAGGAAATCTACAATCCAATTGATAATACTGGATGGTAGCTTACATTGGTTACGCAATTTCTTAATAAGGACACTATGGCCTATAAAGTGAAACACCTTACGATAGTCAAATAAAATTGTTCTTACAGTAACACCAGTCCCATCAGTGCCGAGGGACCAATGATACAGCATAATAATTAACGCCATGGCCGTTGAGGAGTTTGGTATCGCTCCGTTTCGACTATCGTCTATAACACTCATGACCGCTGGTTTGACGTAGACACTACGATGAACCCTTCAGCTACCTTGGAAACATACGGCATGAGTGAATAGGTCTCAAGTCCTTTTTCAGTTCCTGAACCGGTTTCTTTTTCGGCAGTGGGGTCACATCAACCATCTTCCAGATGGCAGGTAAACGCTGCTCGGAGTAGGAGGCGTTTAGGATTTGCGTCACAGGGAAGGCCACTATATCCAAGTATTCCTTCAGCAGCCAGTTTGGAATTCTGTCTGGTCCACACGCTTTCCTGGGGTTAAGGTTGTACAGCACCCTCCGCACTTGTCCCTCAGTTACACTATCAACAGGGAGCGAACAACAAAGTCTATGAGGTTCAGATATCTCCCCAAAGCTACCTTGTTACTTGCTTGCAGGTCACGTCCCATCATAACTTTCTTCCTGTTGACATTACGTTTCCCGTCCTTGCAGAGCGCCACAACAGCGCTGTGATCCGACAGTCCATATGGAGGGTAGGCCTGTGGTGAGCTGCAGTACTCATGTATATTGGTGAGCACAAGGTCCAGTGTAACTTTCTTCCGTGTTGATACTTTAACTATTTGCATAAGACGGAAGTGATTCAGCAAGCCATTGATATCCAAACGGTTGAAATCGCCAGTCATCGGCCTTTTGGGGATGGTATATCACTGCAGCAATTGTACAAGAAAAACCCCGAGGGAGGCGATTAGGCCTTAAATGAAGCCTCAAGGTTTCATGATCATCGCAGCAGTTCAGATCGCTCAGCTGTCTGTATTTGTACTGTTCCTCTTTGATATAAGCACATATACCACCATGATCGAACGTCTTTCTCTCCTCGTGCACCACAGCATACCCGGGTATGTTGACAACATTATCGGACACGGACTCCTTTAGCCAAGTTTCCGTAATGAACGCAAGATTGATATCGTTGTGGAGAATAAATTCACTAACTTCTTCCATCTGGGGGCTAAAGACATGACGTTAGCCAGCATGAATTTGGGAACCTTTGGTGACCACTGAGTAGTTGTGGGCACAACAATTAAAATGCGGTTGTTAGTTCTTCTCTTGGAAAAGGTGTCAACTTGAATATTTAATGTGCTCAAGCTGCAGTTATGCAAATGAGGTTCATCATGAAAGTTCAAGTTCTTGGCCAAGGTAGACCCATTAAAGCTCGAATAATGCTGCTTCGCTTGAATTGCGTTTCCCATGCGGATCTCAATCTGCTTTTGCTTGTGCTGCCCTGCTCGATGACCTCGACGTGTAGGTTTCCAGCGTGCTATACGCAGCTTGGTCAGGTTACGCCATAACTCGGGGCATAGCGGCTTCTTAATGATTGAAGATGAAAAGGTGTATAAGACTGATCTTGTATAAAATACACACGAAATAAGATTTCGTCGTACATGTTATGAAAAGCCCTTCGGAGATAGCAAATGTGTATTGTATGTACGTACGTACGTATGTGTGTATGTATGTATGTATGTATGTATGTATGTATGCATGTATGTATGTATGGTGTGTATGTATGTATGTATGTATGTATGTATATATGCATGTATGTATGTATGTGTATGAGGAGGGTGGCATGTCACCCAGCAGGACTAAAAACAAGACCTGTCAAGGGCGGATGAGTTCCTTGCGAGGCAACGGCCAACATGCAAACTTTTCTTCTAGTCCCCCAACGGATCCAGGGCAGATGAGGCCCTCCAGTTCTTTAGCAGCTCATCTAAGAGAAGGTAACTCCATACAAATCCTGCATCCTGATTACTACTGAGCTCGTGGCACCAGTTGCACCAGACCAGCACAAGTTTGATGGACGAGAGAGTAAGACTGGCTCTGCACAAACCATGCCCACTATAACATTATTCATCGTGAAGGTTGTGCAGCAAACCAAGACACCAGCACCAGCACCATCTCACTTATCTTCAAAAGTCCTGTGGCGATAGGGAAGCGGCGACGGGGACAAGTAGAGGATGCTACTGGAAGTCTTCAGCTTCAACCCTGCACACAGGCGGCCATAGGGTAATGGTCGTCTTCCACAGTCCTGGGGCAGATGTGGATTTCGTATATATCCTCCTAAGGTGACAGAGCAGACCTCTTTAGGTGCAGCACTGCTCTCCCCAATCCGGGGACGGGGACTGAAAAGGAATTTTTTTGAGAGCCATGAATCGAAGAACCTATGGTGGGAGAACAGAGCAGCTGAGCTACAGGCAGCTGCTGACAAGCATGACATGAAGACCTTCTATGAGGATCTCAAGGCAATCTACGGCCCCAAATCCAGCGGTACTACACCAGTTCTCACATCAGATGGCAACCAGCTTCTTACAGACAAGAATGAGATCCTCTCTCGTTGGGCAGAACACTTCAACAAAGTCCTAAACCAAGTGTCAACAGTCAATAACAACATCATCGACTCCCTCCCACAACATGCTATTCTGGATCAGCTTGATTTGGAACCATCCCTGTCAGAAGTGACGAAAGCTATAAAACAGCTATCCTCCGGGAAGTCACCAGGCTCTAATAGCATTCCAGGCGAGGTCTACAAGCACGGTGGAACTCACCTTGTTATAAGAAACTCACCGAGCTTTTCCAGAACATATGGAACAAAGGCTTTTGGTAGACTCCAGCACAGACTGTGGAAAGATCATGGCATCTACCTGGCCACAAAGATCAAAGTCTACCAAGCAGCAGTCTTCACCTCTCTCTTATATGGCTGCGAAACGTGGACACTCTACAGGAGCCATATTAAACAGCTAGACACTTTTCATCTCCGCTGTCTTCGTTCAATCTGCAACATCAAGTGGCATGACAAGGACCCCAACACAGAGGTTCTTGCAAGATGCGACATGTTAGGCATAGAGAGTCTCCTTATCAAAGCTCAACGGAGATGGGCTGGCCATGTAGTACGCATGGAAGACACTCGCTTACCTAAAGCCCTCTTCTATGGTCAGCTAAGCTCTGGTGCCAGGAACCAAGGTCGCCCGCTGCACTGCTCCGCTACAAGGACACTCTTAAGTCCAACTTGAAAACCTGTAAGTTAAACCTGAAGACATGGGAATCGGAAGCACTGAACAGAGCTCAGTGGAGAGAGCTCGTGCTACCAAGCCATTTCCGACTTTAAGGCAGCCAGGATCGTCACTCTGAAAGGGAAAAGAGCCAAGCGCAAAGCCAGGTCCAACCTACCCCCTACTGATGGAGACCACACATGCAACATCTGCGGCCAGTTCTGCAAATCCCGGATAGGTCTGCATTCCCACATGACACGACACAGCAAAACACTGAACTGAGAACACTGTGCAGCACTGTCTTGCTGAACACTCATTCGTCGAAGCGACGAGAGAATCCAAAAAAAAGTGTATGTATGTGTGTATGTATTTATGTATGTATGTATTTATGTATGTATGTACATATTTATGTATGTATGTACGTATGTATGTATGTATGTATGTATGTATGTGTGTATGTATGTATGTACGTATGTATGTATGTATGTATGTGTGTTTGTATGTATGTATGTATGTATTTATGTATGTATGTATGTACGCATGTTGTGTGTATGTATGTGTGTATGCATGTATGTATGTGTGTTTGTGTGTGTGTATATATGTATGTATGTACATTGTATGTATGTATGTATGTATGTGTATATATGTATGTATGTGTGTGTGTGTGTATGTATGTATTTATGTATGTATGTATGTACGTGTGTGTGTTTAATTTGTTTGTATGTATGTATGTATGTATATAGGAATGTATTTGTTATGTAGGTGTGTGTATGTTTGATACACCCGGTTTCGTTCCCCAGAAGGGACTGCGGCAGGGGTGCCCTCTGAGGAATGCCTTTCCGGAAAGAGGGAGTAAAAATGACAACTTTGGTTGATGCCAGGTGGCGAGACCATACGGAACAGTATATGGTTCAAGTCCTATATGAGGGGGAACCATTGCTCGAAAGCAATCACATGCAGAAGCTGGTGTAACCTAGTGGCTTAAACTCGGCCGATGTCCTGCTGATCGTGGCAATATTAAAGTTGTCGGTTCTACAAGGATTTGGCTTCGAGTAATCATGTTGGTCTCCTTGTTTAACCAAGGTACGTTTTGGTTATGGTTCTGTTGCTTTACCATACATGTAGTCGCTAAAATAAGAATTTGAAACTATCGATAATGAGCAGACTGACTGGCCGTGATCACATGATCAAAATCATGATAGCCGCTATTTTCACTTTTGTTTGAACATGGAAACTATTTTTATGGAACCGGGATCAAAACCGATTATGGTCGCCTTGGTGTGCGACAGACTTTGATAAAAGGGTTTGTTTGGGATAGGCTTGTCAGTTCGCTAGAGTTTTTCCCTTCTTAAAAGGGCTGAAAGAAAAGCACCAGCCCGGCAGTGAAATGGAAGATGAGTGCCTTCTGAACGGTCCCATAGATCAAATCCCGCCCAATATTTTGACCTCATCAATGAGCAAATGATCTATGATGCAGCAATGAAAACCACAGGCTCAGCAGGTCCCTCGGGAATGGATGCTGAACTTTACCGGAGAATCTTGTGCTCCACGAAGTTAGTAATGAGGGAAAAATCATGGGAGAAGAAATAGCCGTGATGACCTGAAATATGCTGAAGTCATGTTACCACCCATCCCTGCTTGAAAGCTACACGTCCTGTAGGCTCATTCCATTAGACAAGAACACTGGAATTCGACCAATAGGAGTGGGAGAAGTGCTGCGTCGAATAATCAACAAGACCATAACCGCCTTTTTTAAAGGAGGAGATAAAGCAGGCCGCGGGGCCTCTACAAGTTTGCGCAGGTCACAGTGCAGGAGCCGAGGCCGCTATACACGTAATGAGACGGATGGAATCCTAGCTGTTGATCGACGCGAGCAATGCGTTCAACCAAATGAACAGGGCAGTTGCTATGCACAACATCCAGATAACATGCATTGAAATGGCAAGGTGCATAATCCAGGCACATAGGCAGGGGTGCGTTCGCACCCCCCCTCCCCCCCATGGGCTGAAAGGGTCCGCTTGAAAAGAACTGTTTCGGTTAAAAAATACGAACATATGAAAAAAGCAACCTACTTTCACTGCTTACACGCACCTCCCCACGAAAATCCTGGCTACGCGCCTGTAATCAACACATACAATGAGGAGTCTCTCCAGATTATTCATCTGCGGAGAGGAGGGGGGAAGGGGGGAAGGTACCACACAAGGCGACCCACTAACCATGCCTTGGTGCTCAGTCAATACATCAATCTTGATGCAAAGCCTGAGAATAAGTATACCAGAAATGAAACAACTATGGCTGGCTGACGATTCAGCAGGTGGAGAAAAATTAGTACCGTTGCATAGCTGGTACAAGTCACTGAGCGAGGAAGGAAGGAAAGTTGGCTACCTGGTCAATGGAACAAAAAGCTGGCTAATTGTGAAGACACAGGAACTGGCGGAAGGAGCTGAAAGGGTCTTTGGGGACAAAGTTAACATAACAACGGAAGGGAAACGCCACCTTGGAGCCGTTATAGGATCTAAGGACTACAAAGACATGCTGCCTATATCGCCTTTACAAAGGGTTACAAATCCAAATTTACCGCATACTTTATGTAAACAATCGAAAAATTTGAAGAGTATGTAAGCCCCGTACGTAAAGCTATAAATGAAATGCTCCTCCCGCCACTCTTCGGTCAAACAGAGCTGCTCCCAGATGAGATAAGTGAGCTCGTGACATTAACACAAGCACAAGGGGGTCTGGGAATACTAAACCTGAGAGTTGAACCCCCACAGCAATACGCCACATCAAAGTCAGTTACCAAACAGTACGTGGAGTCTATTAGAACCCAAAACGAATTCATGGCGATGAGTGAGCAATCTGTAGAGAACCTGAAAAGAAACCGGTGGTCACTCAAGAGAGAGATCGCAAAATATGAGAATGGAGCATATCGACGCGTCCCTTCCACCAGACCTGCTACGTTTGATAAAACAGGTCAGAGACAAGGGAGCGAGTTCCTGGCTGGACGCGCGGTTCCTCTCAAAGATCAGGGCCTAGCTCTAAACACACAGGAATTTAGGGACTCCCTACGAGTGCGCTACAACATGCCATTGTCTGACCTACCAAGTCAGTGCGCTTGTGGAGATCGTTTCTCAATTGGCCATGCCCTTTCGTGTAAAAAGGGGGCTTTATAGCCCAAAGACATAATGGCATTCGAGACCTATTAACATTGCAAGAACGTGGAAGTAGAGCCACGCCTTGAACCACTGAACAACGAAAGATTAAACCTAAGATCTGCGATAACGGGTCCAGAGGCAAGACTGGATATGAAGGCAGATGGGTTCTGGTTGCGTGGAGTTGCGGCATTTTTCGACATAAGAGTAACTCGAAGAGTAACTAGGGCAAACCAACGGCGGAGATCATCAAATAGCAAGAGAATGAGAAGAAGCGAAAATACCAAAAGAGGGTACTGGACGTCGAGATGGGCTCATTTACACCCCTTTTAGGCCCAGGTTGGCAAGAGGGGAGAGGGTGTTTGAACTGAGACTTATGAGAACGATTGACATTTCTTTATTTGGATTTCTATTATTTTATTTCCTTTTTTCTACTGTCTGTAATCTTTGCAATTAGAATTTTTAGCCTTTTCATACTTAAATTATGCATTGTATTTATTGAAAATTGTAGTTTTTTTAAAACGTTTGTCTATAATGTGGAAATAAAGGTTTATTATTATTTTTAGAAGAATGAGAATGAGAATAAGCACAAGAAGGGGATGAGGAAGGGGATGGAGATGGAGATGAGATGGAGATAGGGGTAGGGATTGGTATAGGGATAGGGATAAGAATATGAATAAGAACGAGAACAAGAACGAAAATGCGAAAGAGAACGAGAACAAAAACGAGAATAAGAACAAGAATAACATGTTTTTACAGGATTATTGCTTCACTTAAAAGAATAATACTACAAACATTTTCTATACAATTGCCTATACCATGAGCTATGGAGAACAAGAACTACAGAACGACCGGAAGCGTCCCATCCTTTAGGTGAGTAATACACGGACACTCCAAAACGAGGTATCCTGCATGATGAAGATGCTAGACTATGTATCGCCAGAGAAACCTACTTCACAGGCAGCCCAGCTTTCGAGGTACGCCACGCGCGCTGGCCTCCGTGCAAACTACTATTTTCGCGCAGCGAAGTGCAGAGCCACTCTAGCTTTCATGTAGACCACAATTATCCGGCAGAGATTAGTAGTTTTCAGTGCCACTCCCCGTGCAGATTGTTATTTTCTCACAGCGAAGGACAATAATAGTCCTTGGAGCCACGCTAGTAAAAACACTACTCTTTTCTCGGAGCGAAGGAATAGTAATCTGAAGAGAGGCTGCGCCCAGCTACGAAATCCTCATTTCTTCTTCTGTTGGTGGTACAGCTAATATTTCTTGTCACGTGTTTTTCTTCATTATTAGTTTGCTAGTCATGTTTGTGTATTTTGAACATGTATGTATTTCTTGAATGCCCGCTCGTATACGTACCTCCCAGCCTTGGGGTCTGGAGAGACGTCTTTCGAGCAACGCCTCACCGGCAACCAACAAAGAGAGAGTCTGAATTTACGGCAGGGGCTTTTGTAGAATGACTTTTTGATCTCTTGTTATTCGGTTTTTCTGCCTCTTTGAAAATGAAGTGATTATTTTACATAAAACTGAAAGAGAGAAAGTGAAAAGATATTAACACGACTTTACAAAAAGTTATATATTTTTTCTCAATTATTTTAAAACAGCTTTACCTGACAAACGGTTGCTGAAGAACTTAGAGACCATTTTAATTGTAATAAAAAAAGCAAAATTACTACTGAATTACAAGACTCCGGCTTGGAAGAATTACCTCTTATAAAGTCAATGTGAATTACTGATTAATTTCTGATCCGGCGTCGGTTTATAAGAAATAACAGATTCAGATTGGTTTAGATTTTGTATTTACTCAGTCACAGATATCAGATCAAGCAGAACAGTCGAACAAAGAGAGCGTGTCACTTATACAAATTGCCATCCCAGAGTCATTGTTAGGCAAAAAGCCGAATCCAAAATAGAATAGGTTATTTAAGCATACTAATTTTTCGCTCAGAGTTCTGACGTGACAAATTAGCGATGTGTTTTCTAAAGACAAGACAGCTGTTTTGGTGTTTTGAATGTGTCTTTGACACGAAGCTATATGATTAAAGGCCGTGTGATAAAGATAGGGAAGTTGCTGTTGAAATACTGCTGTTGGCGAGATGTCGACCAAGAACAACTATGATCACCACAAGGTTCAAATGTGCCTTTGTTTTTGTCTGTTGGCTTTGAATACGATCGACTCTTAAATATTGCAATTGGCTTGTTTTCGAGGATAACTGTTTCCCAACATCTCACAATTGTATTCTGCCATTGTACATGTGTTAATATCAGGAGGAAGCCTCAAGCCAAGATCTTAAGAAGTTATCGAGAGAATTAAAGCAAAACCTAACGAAGGTAAGTGTTGTCTTGTGTGCTAATAAACTACTAAATGCACAGTCTGACCTAAAGAATGATTCTATTGTTTTCAGTTCACAAAACTCGCTATTTCTTTACATGGAACTTATTCCTTGGTTTCGCTATCATAACGTCAAATCCTGTAGCACTTTCTCTAACTGAAAACTTTGTTTTGTAATAGGTGTCAATGTGCAATAACCTAGATAAGTCTAGTTTATGATGCATGCAAACTCTCAGGAAAGTCAGCGAATTTCTTTGTTGCTACGGAGTATTTATATAATCCATATTTCACTGGGTTAACGTGAAATTGAGTGAGAACATTCAGAGTTCTGAGTTTAACATAAACCATAGTGCATGTTTGTCAGTAAATTTTATTGTTCGCAAAGGCAGTGTTTCCGTTTGTGTCAAGTGCTCTATCGTGCAACGTTTACTATTTTTATCTGTACAATAAACATGGGAACTGAGGAGTGATAATTGTGACGTGATCTTTTATTTCTGATGCGTATAATAACTGTTTAAACACTGTTTATAGACTGGGAAAAGCACAGACAACCTTCATTATTTCTACTATATTTACTTTGCAAACCTTCCGCGTTTCTTGTTCATGCGATGTTTAATCGTTATATCCACATCTAAACGCAGTGTGAACCATTTTGTTTTCTGAAAACAGACACAAATTTTAAGTGTAAAACTGAAATTTCCTAAAATGTGTCATTCAACTGGTTTCAGCTTGTGCCTTTTTAATCTACCTGGAACGATTCAAGTGGCAAAACCACTCGCCTCATTTATATACACGTATCTGATAAGTTCTCAATCAGTTTAATTGTACTTTTTGAGTGAGACCCGCTTAGTGTTGTGCCAAATAAAAAGAACTTGTTGTTTTACATTATTAACTATTTGACTTCATAGAACCTTTTGTTTCTTTTGTCGTCCCATCGCTATTAAGACTCTCTATTATTGTTGTTATTGTTGTTCAAAGATAAATTGTTGAATAAAATCAAATTCAAATTCAAATTCGATTTAAGTTTTATGCAGGATTAACCAAGGTGTGAAATAATGGCGACACTATTCACCTCAGATAGAACTACAATATCAACTTGTTTCGACAAATGACTGACAGTCTCAACGGACTGAAAATGACGTTGTATTTGAAACTTTCCGTGAAACATTTCTCGTCTTGTTCACTTCTTCACCGAGAATAATGGCTTACAAATCATGGCAACTTTGGAAGAGACAGACTGAATTACATGTTTTCTTGAACCCTTTTCTATTGATGTCAGTTTGTCTATGACAGGTTGAGGTGAGGGGTACTCAACTAATAT